>JBCAUJ010000011.1:6867065-6883972 GCA_038406275.1 Cataglyphis albicans
TTTTCTCTCTCTCTCTCTCTCTCTCTCTCTCTCTCTCTCTCTCTCTCTCTCTCTCTCTCTCTCTCTCTCTCTCTTTAGCTCTCTTTTTCTTCTTTTTCTATAAATTAAAAAAAAAAAATTTAACAATAAAGTATTAATATTTTTCACTTTTCACACAGAACAAATCTCTCTTTTAATGTCTTTTACGAAAAAATTCAAGTTCTTTTTCTTCATCGGTCGAGCTACTCTTCAAAAATAGTATATGTCAATGCGAGGCAATGTTGATTCGCACAACAGGTATTTTCAAAGGCGGCTATATGGTTCAGCAATGATGGCAATACCTACGAAGAAGAACCGTTGCTTTATTCTTATATACCGGACTTAGTGCTGGAGAATGCGCGGAACGTCTCAATCGGTCTTCACGGACGACAGGGAAGTCTTCTCAAGCTACATCTGTACTTCGCCGCACGGTGGATCATAATCAGCGAAGTAACGTTCGACGCAAGTGAGCTTCCTCTGTCTCTGTACAACATTTTATGAAACAGCTAGACAAACAATAAGTTTCCTTAGTTTTTACATTACTCTTTTCGCGTGGCATTGTAAGAAACAGTCTGTCATGTTCTTCTAGACATCCCGCGAGTTTCCTGGAACGCCTTGTATATTATTTGACCTGACCTAAATATGACATGGATAACAAGAAAGAACTCATAAACGAGCGTATATTCAATCGTAATTCAGAGAGATTATGATGCCTGAAAAAATCTTGTAATGAATGTTATAATTCCCGCTGAATTATCTCGTTCTCCTTCGCGTGTATCTACCGACTTCAATTATCGTTTAATAACCATCACATCTTCTCGTCTCGAATATCCGCGGCGAATATTTTTCCAATTTTACCGCACTAATGACCATTTGAATTAACGATGTCGATATGTAACACACGTACGATAATCCCATTTAAATCTCTACGCGGATATGCACGCGAGATGTGTAATATTTCTCGATTATAGATATACATAAGATCGAAAAAAGAAATTTTTTTATTATCTCCCGCTATTAAAATAACAACAAAAATTACATAAAAAACGTTTTGTGTATTTTGCTTTTATAAAATAAAATATAATGTCAATTTTTCTATAATTAATATTAATTTCACGTGTGTTTTCTTTTAACACGCACAAAGATTAATATCGTTCCTTTTATTATTATAAAAATTTTAATCATCCACCTTTGAAAACATTTGCATTTTATACGAGTTTCTTTGCAAATCTTAAAATTTGCCATAAATTTTAATTAGCTACATTTTCCGCTTTCAGCAAATCCCTACGAAAACACTACTGAAGAGGCTGCGTCCGAGTTCAGCAACCGGGAAATTCCAGTCAACCCCGAAGTGGATCTCAACTTACAAACGAGTAAGTAACTTACCGAGAGTGGCATTTAATTCGTATCAATCTCGTTCTAATTAAGCACCGGGTACTAGAAACTTTTCATTTCTCGTGCCGCATGCTTCTAAGTAGACGGTTATAAATTCACGAGAATACTTCAGACATTTAATATCTTACCTTTTATTTGCGCATCGTATAATCTCGGGCGTTTCTCACGTGATTAGACTACATAATAATACTTTGTGCGCTTGCACGCAAGTTTATTTTGAATATTACATTTACGGCCAAATTCTAAAATTTAATCATCGCCAAAATTAATTTCGTCTTTAATTATTGGGTAGATATATATATACCAATAAATATCAGCAATTATTTATTGATGCTACTTACATTAACTGTGACGTTTCTATGTTTTATTAATGATCTTATGTATATTGTACACATGAATACATAATCTTTGGAACTTAAGCATTATTTGAAAGTTTAAATCTTAATTAATAAATACGTTTAAAAAAATTAATTAATACGTAAATAGCCAGCATATAATAAAAATAAATTTTATCGTCGAGAAAAGTAAGAATCTAACAATATTTCTATAAGCTCGCTTATGTGTGCGTGTTTATCTTATTGAAATAAAAAAAAAAATAAAAACATTAAAAAATCATTATTTTAAATAATTACTTTTTATCGACATTATTGATAATTTGATTCATTATTCCTAATATTTATCGGAATTTTATCTTTACCTGTTCGAGCATTACATGTACACCACACACGTATAATATGTAGATAGAATTAGATGATTAGATTCATATAATTGAATAAAGAAACTCGCAAATATATTCGCGCATTAAGTTCGCTTTGAGACTACACGACATTTATTCAGCTAGCTTCGTAAGCTAAGCGAAGCCGTTATTCTTTGCCAAGAAGAAGATGCGATTAGGAAAGGTCATTGTCCGACGAATAGAAGAGAAAGAAATGCAGCTACACTTTGTACTTTACGTAGCGACTCCCTCGTAACGTAAACAATTAGTCGAGTTAAGAGGTAGTGTTTGAGAAAGGAAGAGAAAAGTGAGGTCGACTCTGGCATAATTACATATATCTAGTAATTTGTGTCAACAACAAATCCTACGCTGCGCTTTCCGCAGACCGCGAAACAAATTTAAAAAAAAAAACAAAAATGTATTTTTCGCTCAAATTATTGAATGTATTGTAGTCAAAAGAGTTGCTCATCCAGATGAAATATTAAAAGCCGTTGTACAGAGACCGACAAATAGAAGTAAGGAATATTGACAAGAATATTATACGTGTAGGCGCGATAAGTTCCGACATATTAAAGTATTTTTAATTGGAACACACTTTATACACGTTTCTATTTATAACATGTACACAAATAGTTTTAATCAAAGCCACGGTTTTTTTTTTTTTTTTTTTCCCCTATACGGGGAATAAACAATTACATTAGCTTTTTCATCCGCGCGATGTGTCCTAAAACGTGTGATAAAAGTGCAGAGGAATGCGCGTCGGGACTATATTAGAGAAGGAAAAAAATAAATAAAACACAATAATTTGTCGCCCGAATAGATGGAGAAGCGTGCATAAATACGGAAAAGGAAATTACGTTATGAAAGATGGGACGAGAAATGAGAGTAAAAAATGAAAAAAATCTTATGGAGCACGGAGTGACGGGGGAGGGAGAGGAGGGGGGGAAGGAGGAGGGGCGGGGGTGAAGAAGGTACAGATAACAGGAAATGCAGCGGATAAATGAGGACGCGAGAGGATGCTTGGGAAGAAAAAATACTCGATTACGGTATAATTACGGTCCTCCGATACACTCCACCGCCAACGAATCCTATCCTCCTATAACCCCCCCTCACCCTCGCCCCCCCCCCGCGCGGACGAAAAAATGGACTGAGCACTTTCCCGGGGTTTACCGTTATAAATAAAGGAAACGCGAACGGTCCCTCAAATAAAACAGCCGCGAAATCGCCCACCGCGCAAATGCAGCGTACACGTTAAAAAAGATGGCGCGAGGGAAGGGCGACAAGGAGTTAAAAAAAAAAAAAAGAAAAAAAAGAAAAGGAAAAAGAAACAAGGTAACTAAAAACAACATGTAAACCGAGCGACCGCTTTACGGTGGTCTGAATACAAAAAGGACGCGGCAGTGTGGTGTCGCTGTTGCTAATATTTATGCATATTATATAGTTTTTGTACACGCAACTTTTTATGTTAATTTACGAGAAGAAAAGCTAAAGAAGGAACAACGCTTTCATAATTCAAGCGCCGATCGATTATGCGGATTAGCCAATGTTTGATTCGACAGAACGCAAGGGAGGATTAGTCATGAAAGAATGAAAGAAATAAGGCAGACGAGAAAGAGAGAGAGAGAGGAAGAGAGAGGAAGAAACAGACAGAGCAGTCGAGTCGATAATTACATATCTCTGAGATGGATTGTGCAAACGCCAAACCTTACTCTTTTCATCCTCTCTTGATTATTGATGTTTTCTCCGATTGATTGCAAATAAAAATGTAGAAGTAAACAATAATTATTTGATCGAAGAAATAATAAAGAAAGACACATAAATGCACATATTGTAAAACTCTTTTATTTATTATCGTATTTTTGAAATATCAGCAATGTCATTTATACACCGCCAGATGTTAATATTAGAATATTAAAAACGATTATTGTGATATTAATTACATGTGCAAGGGCGAATATTTTAATGTGTTTATAAATTTAAATACGAAGAATATAAAGATGTTTTGATTTTATAAATTTTCATGATAAAAAGAGTGGAAACTTTGATTTTAAAATAAAGTCTTCTCTCTCTACTTTATTTTAATAACAAACTAAAAAGTTTCGTAAAACGGATACTTGCTAAAAGCATGTGGTCTCCGTAGATATGCGAGAATGGGTTAAACAAGATAATAGATGATGGATAGATACTAGATGAAGAAAAAAGAAAATAAAATCGATTCGGATGTAACAACATCGTGTCAAAATGACATTCGGAAATCCAATATACGCGCGATACATTTGCTAAATACGTTTTAATGCGCGGATGCAAAGAAAGCAATGATAAGCTGACCGCTCGATCGAAAAAGTAGAATAAGCCACGGATACGTATAGGCAATCAGCGTGCTGCATTGAAGAGGAAAACAGAGAACCAGAAATTGTATAATAAAAGGAGAAAAAAACTAGGTAAATATCACGACACACTCCAATGCTTATACATGTGCATAATGCCAAATCGCGAATACAGTTTTATCTCTTAATAGCGTTATCCATTGTCCTCTCAAAAAACAAAGAAAAAAGAATTAAAAAAAAAAAAAAAAAAAAACGAGAAAAGCGAACGAAGGGGATACGCATGAGCATAAGAATGGAAATTAAAAACGTTTCCGCGCTTCTCGGGCAATTTTCTTTTTCTGTACAATTGCACGATGGAAAGAGGAAGCGTTCATTTAAAATCCAGATTTTTCTCGTCCGCGTTGGTGCTCTTGCGACGAACCCTTCTCGAATTAAGTAAAATTGGCGTTTACAACAATGATTCGTCACGGTTTTCCACCTGGCCTATTTTGCGCTTATTCGAAGAAAAGTCTCGATTTTATCACAAGAGCACAAGAGGAACTTATTTATTTCCATCACAAAAAATGTCACAGTCGTACTGCCATAGCTTATTTAGGGCACAGTGTACGACAAACTTAGTTTTTGCAAATCAATAAGAATTGTTAAAAAAAAATTCTACCTTAATTTACAATCAATAAAATGGTTTCTCCCGGTTAAAATAATTGTTCCCGATTATTGGTTGAAAAGAATAAAATTTAAATAAAGAGACAAATGTATATTAAAAAAAAAAATTTTTCTGTTATATTATTTGACTCAACAATGATGCTGTATATGTCCCATGTATCCCTATAAATTCGTATAGTTACAGCATCAGGAGATGGTCAAGAATATTTGGAGGTACTGATAGGTGTCCTCACTGCCATTATATTGTTGCTCTTATTGGTCTTCTTCATTATCCTATTTCTAAATCGACGACAGAAGTTGCAGAGCTCACCGACAGTATTGAAAAATCCATTTGGCTTCGCCATAAATATGAAGGTAAAACAAATTACGCTTGCTTATCCCGCGGGACAAATATATGATAACAAACTAAATTTACGTTTTTTTCACAGGGTCTACTTTTAAATTTAACGCCCGGTGGAATGCTGACAGCGGAAACCGCCAATCACGTTTCACCTGACGTGCCAGAAGACGTCAGCATGCACGAGTCACTTACGATGGAACAATTTAATTCGCCGCTCGTCAGTCCGCAATACAAATCTACATACGCGATCGTAGCAAATTCTGGTGAGAATTAACAGCTTATCGTACATTATTGACAATGGAAATGATAAATAAATTGATTACGATACGAGAAATGAGAAACGATGAGACAGTGACATTTTTCTTTTTTTTTTTTAGAATCTTCGAAGGATTTCGAAAACATAGAAATACCGGAGGAGAACGTGCGATTGGACGCAGGACCGGAATCCGCGATCGGTCCATCTAGCTGTTCCTCGTCACCGACTAACTCGCCGGCTCGTCATTCCCAACATTACAGGACCCTTCAAAGTTATAGCAGTCCAACTAGGAAACTCAATATCGCGGTTACGCCCAATCACCAAAGGGACGTCGATCACGTTCACTCAAAACGCTGGCACACAGCGCCAAAGGAAAAGCACAAGGTACACATTTAGCTGCGTATTTACCATCATATACATACAATTTAACAGTGCATTTGACTGATTGCGCGAGGGCAAAGGAAAAGTACGTTGCATCCACGAAACAGGAAGTCAAACTACCGCTACTTGAAACTCTCTTGACTTCCCGATGCCTGATTGTAATTTAAGTCGGTTTGTTTAACTTGTTGAAAATAAATTTACGGTAAAAGTAGAAGTGGATGGGACGCGAGAGCGACGGTGAGACCGCAAGATTATATAATAATCGATAATTAAACAGTGCGTCTCATTTACAGATACCAGCACCAGTCGTCAGTTGGAATATTGCGCCCAGTATGAACAAACCGTACAAATGCAAGGAAATTGAGCCAACTAATATACCTCGTCAGTGCCTACGAACGACAGAAAAACTTGGCTCGAGAAACATAGGAGAGGTATTATATTCTTTGCAAATTGCACGTTATCGCGTTAGTAATGAAGGTTATTCAAGATACGACTTTTTTTTTTAACTAAAATTTAATTTACAAAAAAAAAAAAAACTGAAGAAAAAACTTGGGGCATTAGTTCATATAATTACATATTTGAGATACAGCACGTGCCCGCAGTTACGCGTTTCTGAATCTACTTACACCTAATGGTAGTTGCGGGCACGATGGCGAAAAATTCAATTTACATATTTATCTAAACAACGCAATTTATCCAAACAATACGTACGCACTTTACTGCAATCTTGTTACATTTGTTTCTTCTGGTAATATTTAATAATTTCGAACAAGTGTAAAATAATGGATAAATTTTTATAAATATTTTTTAATGATGCGCAATTTGATTAATATTATTGAAATAAAGGAACCGTATACGTGCGATATTTTTGACACGTCAGAGGAATATTGAAAATATTTGCTTTGCAGGCTGTAATATGCGAGGCTGTCGGTCTAGACGAGGTTGTATCTGACGCTCCCAGATTAGTCGTTGCTCGCGTACCCTTGTGTACCAGCGATATTCGAACAAATAACACAGTCGAACAGATGAGAGAAGTGCGATTTCTGTCGTGTTTATCCGATCCGAATGTGGCACGTGTATTAGGGGTCTGCACTGTCGAGCCAGTGCCATGGACAATTATCGAGTATACAGAACTCGGTGATCTGGCTCATTACCTTCAGTACAGTGTACCACTCACGGGAACGCTCAGGCCAAACTGCAATCTAAAAACCCTTAGGTAAACTTGCACTTAGAATAAAAATTCTCTTTTTCTTTGACTATCGAAGAGTGAAGTATTTTTTTACTTTTCTCATTTAAAAAAAAAAAAAAAAAAAATACAAATTATGGTAAGAAATGTGTAATAGAATATATCGTGCGTAAAATATAAACCTATCTCTGTAAAATGTAAATTTTTTTCTTTCACAAAATTTATTTGAAAATTTTTTATTATTTCCAGTCAAAGTTGTCTGCTGTATATGGGTACACAGATAGCATCTGGCATGAGATTCCTTGAATCGAAGAATCTGGTGCATAAAGATTTGGCGGCCAGAAATTGTTTGGTCGGTCGCTCTTACACTGTCAAAGTGACCGACATAGCCATGTGCAGCGATCTTTACAAGAAAGATTACAGCGATATAGGCGGCAGACCCCCCGCACCAATTAGATGGTTACCTTGGGAAAGCATTCTACTAGTAAGACTTTTAAAATATCTTTTAATTGTTCTATGATTATAAAATTAGGCTGCCATATATTTTTTCAATTATATAAAGAATGTCCCGCAATATGCAATTTTAATTTTAATTACAGATTCTCTAATCAATTTGCAATCAATATTTAACGAAAACATCAAAAGAGCCGTTTAAATTTCAGGATAGGTATACATGTTCGAGTAGTATATGGTCTTTTGCCGTGACACTCTGGGAGGTAATGAGTCTCGCTAGGGAGAAGCCCTTTCAACATCTGTCAAATGATCAAGTTATTCAGAACGCTGAGCATATGTATTATGGAGGAGAATTACAGGTAAGCGTTTATCACAGCAATTACTTTACGATTAATCATTTTTCAGAGTTTAATTTTACTCGAGGATTTAATCTCAGTATATATTACAAACTAGCCAAGTTTTACGCCCTCAAATTTCGCACATATTGTACATTTATTTGTTTTTTTATTTACTAAAAATACTAATATATTATAAAAATAATTATTGGCATAAAATAACACAATAATACAATTAAAGTTGCTTTTGCAAAAGTCGTGAATGAAAATTTGACGAAGTTTTTCCTCCTCCGTAGCTTCTTGTTTATTTTTAAATATTTGTATTTCAGGTACTTCTGCCGAAACCAACAATGTGCCCGGAAGAAGTCTATCGGATGATGTGTTCATGTTGGAGAAGAGACGAGACATCGCGACCAAATTTCAAGGATATCTACACGTTCCTCAAAAATATAATAGCAGACTATCGACCCGGTGCATAAATAATCTCGGTTAACTGTGATACAGAATGAACTAATAATCTCTTTGAATATGAACGACAACACACACACACACACACACACACATCGTCGGGAATACTTCAAGCAGGACGGAACGTTTATACGAGATCGTTATATTCGCTAAGCATGACGCCTCGCGAATCAGATTCTCCAGAAATGTACAATCGTTAGTTTTAAACATACGTGTATCGAAGATGCTGGACTTTGTGTCTCTTTTCTCTCGCAGAAAAGTCGACAACAAATGCAGAGAATTCGCGCCGCGAGCGCAAAGCTCGGCGACGATTAAAGATAATCACCCAAGCAGATTCTATCGCTGGTAATCCAATTATCCAGACGAAAGTAATGACGATAACGGATATCGTAATATCGAAATGCCAAAGCAGAAAGCACGAGGGGAGAGAAATGTATAATTATCGTGCAAATATTAGATTTATTTTCTTTAGATATTCAAAAATTTTGCTGTTCTTCGACTCGAGTGTATAGTCGCGTCACTTTTGTCTGGAATGTCTAATGAAATTTCATTTTCTAGTCACTATGAATCTTTAATTCTCACGAAAGTGCTATCGTGTACAGTATTCTAGCATAAATAATGTGTAATATGTACGTCACTATGCTCAGTACTGATAAAGTCTATCCATTTGTACATATAAAGTTTAAGTCTTAACATTAGATAAATGGGAAATTTTTACGGCAGTAGATGTCACGACAGCTGTTTTTCTTTTTCTTTTGTGTTACTTTGTTTATTCTTTTTGTCTACAAATTTTACAATACGCAGAAATGGCTCTAATGTAATTATTATTTCGCTTTAAAATTCGTGACTAATGGTGTGAGTTAATATGGCTCGATTGTAAAAAGTATTCGTAATAATAGGCACGAGCAATATTTGAGAAAAGTTTAGACGTGTTTAGTGGATTAAATACAGATACTATGGCATGACATAATTTTGTTAGCTTACCGTCTTATGCCCTAAAAATTTCAGCTGAGTCAACAATTGTACATTCAGTAGTAAGTACTTATTATTCCATTTTTCTGTTTACAAATTTAAAACTATATTAAGTGGTGTAGACTTGAAGTATGTTCTTCCCAAGAACGCGTAATATGAATACATATCTTCGCTCGTTTTTATTTAAAAACAGAGAAATGCTAAGAACATCTATATAGTAAGTATAATGCAGAAAATTAATAAAGATTTAAACAAAAAAAAACGCCATATATTTGTTGAAATGTTTAATTACAAATACACTTAAGCGTATCGAGGATAGCAATAAAAAAATAAAACTTATATTTAATTTTTTTTTTATGATAAAGAATATTTTAATTTATTTATTGCATTATATAATATTTTTATTATAATAACTTTTTCTATATTTATTCATATTTGTAATTAATTTGTATTTTAATTATCTTTTAAAATGTGTGAATAAGTCCAAAAATAATAAAATAAAACTTGTTACTTGAAAGAATTAATTTAGGCAAAATTAAAAACGTTTATTAAAAAGACACATATGCAAACTTATGATAAATACTTATTGTTTTCCTTTGAGTGGCCTGCAAAAAATTCTAGATAATTTTTATCATAATTATTTTCGATTTAGTAAAGATTATGTAAAAAAACAAAATCAATTTTTCGATGAATGATAAACCCAGAGTGCTTTCAATTTTTTTTTTTTTCAATAATAACTTAATCCGTCGTGGAGGACCTGATCTGATTGATTGCCAAAAGTTTTCTGAACTTTTACTAATGGGCTTTATTTAAACAAATATCTATATTGACACAAGTAATATTGATATATTCGGCTAGAACATTGAAGAAAATTGTCAAATGCAAACAATAGAAAATTTTGAACGTCAAAAGATTAATAACAAAAGCTGCTCAAGTTTAACATGATCATTTTTACAATATTTTTTATAATAATAGGCGGGAAAAAATATTAAAATTCTTGAAAGTATTAAAATTGATATAATTTAGAAGAAAAATCACACAGATACATCAACAAGATAATCATTTAAATAAATGTCTTCTATTATTTTTATATATTAAATTCACTGTCTGGAATTATATTCATATATTAAAAAACGTTTTATATGCAGTATAAATAGTATAAAATGTATAGCTAATTATTTTTATTTTTTCTGCATAAATTTTTCCTTGATTTTACAGAAGCTTTATCGCATTTATTTATTAAATTTATCTATCTCTTGCGATACATATGGAAAATTTCCCAATGTACATAACTGATTACCATTCTGAATAACAATATAAGAAATGAATATTACATTGTTTGATAAAGATTAATGAACTTGGAAAATCAATGTATGATCTCTGAGGTGTCATTGCACGATACCAAAGATTATACGATAACGAGACCAGCGAAAGATTGATAAACTTATTATGTCATATTTCACAAATCGGATTAATATTAGAGAATAATATTTGTCTAACGCACTGAAGATAATTAACTTGATTTTAATCTACATCTACATAATCTTACATTTTTTAATATATATCAAGTAGAAAATATCTAAGACAAAATGTCATTGAATATAAGATCAATAAGAATGGGAAAAAAATTATTGATATTTCGATTAGACTAATGACTATATTTAGCACTAAATACGAGACATAAAAATGGCATTATATCTACAAACATCTGCTGCATCCTTATTTAAAAATATATCTAATTCAGTTAAAGAGAGAGAGAATAATATTACATGCATTGCCAAGAATTTATATGGAATTTAATGGATAGAAAAAAAATAAAAAAAAAACCATTTAAAAGCTAATTACACAATTACATAGGGAAAATGTTGTCTTGTGCATTAAAATGAACTCTTTTTGCTATGACATAATCGGCTCTACAAACTTTCAACTGTTATCTGCGGTCAACTTATCAATAGTGTAAAAGAATTACGATGCTGGTACTCTACACATTTCACGAATAACTGAAACAACAAATTCGAAAATCCCCTAAAGCAATTTTTTCAGTAATTTTCCTAAGAACGTATGATTATTATCATTCGATGACTCACGAAGATGCGAATGACAACGTTACTTCTATATCGCAAAAATTAAAAAGGAGATAATGTATATCGGAGAGCGATATAGTAGAGCGTGTGTGCGTGCCATTTATTTTAACGTATGTGTGTATGTATGACGTGTAACGCCGCGGTCGGTTGTGTTTATATAATGGTGGCGTCCCGGGAAAGTGAGATCATTGAATCGTCGGCTGTCAGAATCACACGCTACACTCCGAGACACTCTTACTCGCCAAAAAAAATGAGATCCTGCACGCTCATATTTATCGCTCTCGCCACCGTCCTTCTCTACACCAGTAAGTAAAATGCTTTTTTATGTAAAATAATAAATTACATCATATAACTAACAGTTTCACAATGTATAAACACATAAGTATGTATTTTTTAACACATAGTGATTTTTAAACAAAAGAAACTAATTTTAATTTGTTTTTTTATTTAGAAATTTATTATTTAATGATAATAATAATATTTTTTTTACATATATACATTAATTTAATTTTATATTTTGTTGTAGTAATAAAAATCATAAAAGATTTTGCTAAATATTTTAGAAAGATACAAACTTACGCACGATTGAATAAAATTTTTTTTTCACCATTTTTTATTTTCATCTTTTTATTATTACAATTATTCTCTTTATTAGAAAAAAAATTTTGCATTTATTAAAAGTTAATCTATGTATTTTTTTATATCACAAAATAATAATTTTTTGTAGATACTTGCAAAGATACTATCAAAACAAAATAAAATTGATATTTTTGCTCTGTAAACACATAACACACACACACACACACACACACACACACACACACACACACAAACACACACACACACACACACAAACACACACACACACACATATATATATATATATATACATATGTATATACATAGAAAATTTTATTTTTTTACGCGTTAGAATTTTATTTAATATATTTGAATATCAGTTCTAACGTAAATTTTATTTTATTAGCAGTTTAATATTTAAACCTAAGACTTAGACAATACTTAATTTTCATTATATTAATTATACAAAAAATGTTTGTTCTTAAAATAATAATTAATTATTATAAAATTATTTTTCCAAATAATTAATTGTTTTTGAGGCGTTAATTGGCATAGTCTTTGATTTTCAGAGCAACGAGAAAAAGTTGTAATTGTCAAAATGCAGCCTCAATAAAGACGTAAATTTATTTTCAGAATTTATCAACGCATTGGAAATATGTTCTCAAGAAAATTGTCTTACTCCTGATAAATGCGAGGAAACAGTAAAGAGTCAAGTTTTGTGCCATGAACAGGGTACCACATGCTGTAGTATAGGTAAGTTCTCACTTTTATTAGACATTGTTACACTGTCGCAGTTATTGTTAAAAATATAAAAAACTGATATAAAACAGAAAAATACATAAAAAATTTCAGCTTACGTATAAATTAAATTGATAAAGAATAAAAAAAGTGACCTGTATTTTTACCCATATTTTAGAATAATAGTTTATACTAATTCAAGTCCAAACCAAAATAAATCGAGATAATAAAGTCGTTCAGAAAAATGATTTGGCAAGTCTGTGACAACCAATACTTCAATTTTTAGAGTGATAGAACGAATTATTATTTTATTATCATATGTAAGAAACATTGAATTTTTTTTCTTGTGCGACAGTAAAATCTTCAATTGTGAGAAGTTGCATTTCGACACGTTCTGTTACGAAATTTTCTTTTTTAAAAGATGAATTCTTTATCATTACAGTTAAATCAGAATTCAAAACCCATTGCCGTCATTATGGTGGAGAATGCATGGATGGATGCGCTTCAAGACTGCAACAAAACGTGGTCGATTGTCCGAACGATCAAGTTTGTTGCGTTTTGGTTTAAACAGCTTACTCAAGCTAATAATGACTAGTCAAAGAATAATCTCTCTTTGATTACAACGACAAGTTTCAGTTTAATTTAATTATATGACACACAAAATGATAAAAAATCATTTAATATCAAATCTCTTGACAAGAAATAAGACGGAACAAAAAATACATAACACGTTTCTTCTTATAAAAGAATATCTCTTTTAATAAAATAAATGTATATTGTTTTCATGTAACATGGAAGAAATGAGCTTTATTTATTTATTATGAGAATTTTTGATTCAGTTCAGAAGAACATGAAAAGTTCATTAAAAAATATGATTTAATACGATATATGTCATGAATAGTCTACATCCGATGAGATATACAAATATATTAGAAATAAATTTATTCATTATATACATAACTAACATAAACTTTGCTAACAAAATAAAAATGTGTCTCTATATAAACCTCTTGTTATAAAAGTTTCACTTTTATTATCAATTTTGATAAGAATTAAAAGAATAATGATAAGCCGATGCTATTTATCGATTCTAATAAATTTTTCAAGATTACACCCACATTGTTTTCAAAATAAATGGCATGTACGTTCAATATATAAAATTATTTAATTAAAAATTTAATCTAATGTATATGTTTTTCATGTAAAATGTAATTGTAAACATTAATAATTTTTAATAAAAATCTCTTATATTCATATGTAGCTAAATTTATTCCAATCTACCTTATACATCTAACCTTTGATCATTATAATTATTATTTATATGATATCTAATACATGATAGATGACTAATTTCTCGAAAATAACATGTAATTGTAATATAATCGAGAATCAATTAAATCTTCAAATAATCCACTCTTAGAAAAGACATAAAATCGATATTCGCAAGTATTGTTGACACTTTTTAGCAACAATTTATGAGGCAATATTTGTTATTAATATACAATATAGAGCTTAATAAGTTTCGTAATAATGTAAATAATCGCGACCAAAAAAGTCATTAATAAAATTATCACTCCGCCTGCTATTTTGTTGTGCGTTCTTAATCCGAATCATGATTATATTGTCAAAAAATTGAACAATAAAGCATATAAAATATCGGATAAAATGTAGTTACGTCAAATATTTTTAAGAAAATAATTATTGTTTACAAAGAGAAAAAGAGAGAGAGAGAAAAAAATCGCGACAAAACAATAATTTACAATTTTAATTTTAATAATTTCAATTCTTTATTAATGTATGCCACACAAAATACGCGCTTCAAAATTCTTTATGATATAATTACGTATTATTTAAAATTTTAAATGTGTGAAAGATAGTTAATTATTTGTCATATCAAATTATTTCCGATACTTATCGCGATCGCATTGAGTAGAGAAATTTGATGGAGTGTCTCGCGTTTTGCTTCCTTACTGTTCGAGTGTCGCCGTAAGAATAATAAAACCATAACACGTTGACAATAGCGCGCTAATGTTTACATCGTCAAGGCCGTATACCGTGTTATTGATAATTTGTTTGCCGAAATATTTTCCGTACTATGACGTATATATACAAACGGAATATTAAATTATACATGTATTTTAAATTATAAATCAATTATTAAATTAATAATTAATATATCACGGAGCTTATCGTTAATTATTCGGATCCACGTTTCGACTATTTTATTGCGAGTTTTCAATTCGAATCATAAACCATCGTAAAGTCGAATGATAAAGTATTGAAAATAATTTAATTTAAAAATTTTTTTTTTAATTTTGAATATCTTTATATTGATTCGGATTAAATTTTTCATTTAAATTAGGATAGAATTCAATGGAATTGAAGAAAATTAAAAGCAGCCATTTTTAATACGACGTTATTCTTACGTTCCTCGAACAATGATAATTTGAAGGAGAAGTCAGAGGAAAGGAAAAGGATAAGAGAAAACAAGGGAAAGGAGAAAGCAAGCAGAATATACCGTAAAGTTGTATCTGGAAAGAAAAGTTGCCCGGAGCAGAACTGAGGTGGTTGACAAGGGGTCGGTCAAGGAACAACGTAGAGAGGCGACCTAAAGAAGGACAGAAGCAAATGAGTGAGGGAAGTAAAAAAATAAGAAGAGGGGAGGTGTACGGAGAAGAGAGGGATAAGCTTCGCCATGAGCGATGCAACAAAAATATGCAATAATGCATATATTTATATATATATATATATATATATATATTTGTGCATCGATATGCAAAACTGTATTTGTTAATCTTTGACGATTAAGAGTTTCACGCAATGAAGAAGACGGGAGAGAAGTTAATATAAAATATATGAAACACGATAGTTTGTTCTTCTTTACGATTAATTGACATTTTTATTCGTTTGTTATTTCTCATCTTGATAATTAGTTTCGAAAGAAATGAACAGACAAATATCAAGAAGCTACATGAATAAAACTTTTAATATGAAGAACTATACGCAATAAAAATAACTATATACTTTCCATCTTTCCAAGATACAAGTGAAAGATCCTGCGCTACAAACAACGCGACAAACAGGTGTAAAGCCGAAGTGGATAACATGGTTATTACATGGCAATAAAGAAGACAAGCTGGAAAATGAGATATGTTAAAAGGTCGCTGGAGTCGGCTGACATTTCCATTGCACCGCAATATCGCCGTATTCTCATTTCTGTTTGAAATTTCTATTTCTATTTTTCTCATAGCACACGCAATTGAAAAATATGCCAGGGAAAGAAGAGAAAAGAAGAGGAGCACCAAGCACTTGCGTCGCCGGAAGCGCTATACGCCGGGCAGATGCCAATATGACAGTACACGCGCAAGAGCCGTTTCTCTTGACCCTTGACGGGGGGAGGGGGGAGCAGGGGGGAGGGGGCAGGGGTAGGGCGAGGGGGAGGGGGGAGGGTAAAAGCGCATAATATTACGTAGTGTGGAACAAGAAGAGGCGCGCATCCCTTTCCACGACTTGCGCCTGTAGCGTCAGCGAGAAAGAGAGACACCCTCAGGGTTGCTCGACCGAAGATACGAAGCGGCCTGAATGAGACTTGCGATAACGAAACGGCGCAAACATATTATCGTTCGCGTGCGCGCGCGCTCGGGCGCTTTAAGAGGCGAAACGGAAAGGTGTACCGATGAAGAACTTTGAAGGTAAATTTTGCAAAACGCGCGCGGGAGCGCCCGCGGTGGTAGATTATCCTAATCTCATTATTTTTCTCGCGATAAATGATGCCATCAACCAAGTAGAATGCCAAGTTGAGGAAGGAGGGGTAGCGCACCACGCCGCGAGCGATGCAGGCAAAATGCCGGCGAGATGCGATGGCACACGTATCTGCATGCATGCATACACGCTCGTGCACTTACACACACACACACACATATTCATATTAATATATATATATATATATGTATGTATGTATGTATGTATGTACGTGTCTATGTATGTATGTATGTTT
>JBCAUJ010000011.1:6884072-6896693 GCA_038406275.1 Cataglyphis albicans
TATATATATATGTATGTATGTATGTATGTATGTATGTACGTGTCTATGTATGTATATATGTATGTATGTATGTATGTATGTATGTATGTATGTATGTATGTATATGTGTGTATACACACGAGAGTCGTTTCGGGTGGCCCGCGGGTGAAGGTACGGGATCGCGGCGTGGGAGAAGAAGAAGAACGTCGTCTTTCTCTCATCCCCTTTATCTCCCCTCCCCCCTTCCCCTCGTTACCCTTCTTCTTCTTGCGTTTGTCCGCTATCGTTTTGCGCGAATGGTGCTCCGGGCGATAGACACGCGGTGCTGCTGCATCCCACCGTGAAGCGGTGCGGTCGTTCCGCTGCGGGCGCGGAAACGAAAGATAGCGCGGCGAGCCTGGTCCTCTCCACCTTCGTGTCCCAGTGAGAGAGATGGTCGAAGGGCGAGAGCCAGAAGGGCGGAAAGAGAGAAAGAGAGAGAAGGGGAAGGAGGGAGGAAGAAAGAGAGAGAGAGAGAGGGAGCGACTTCTCTCTCTCTCTCTCTATGTTGCCCCGAGGGTACCCAGCGAGACAATGCGCTTCGTGATGCTTCAGGCGACTCCAAGGTACAGACCGTAGTTCTCCCTCGTTTTCTGTGCCCCCCTCCCCTCCACCCCTCTTTTCCCGTCTCCCTAGGCCTCTGGCGATTCTTCGCTCTTCTCTCTCCTTCTCCTTCTCCTCTTTGCTTTCTCTCCTCCCCGGCCTCGCGTCCTAGTAGTTCTTTCTCTTCCTCATCCCCGCGAGACTCTTTCCGTTCGTCATTTGCATCAACTTTTGTTGATATTGAAATTATTCTGTATACGCGTAGATACGCGCAAGAAATTCATTTTCTTCAAAAAAAAAAAAAAAATATAGAAGAAACAAATATTATTTTTATATATCATTTGACACAACTAAAAACAATCGATTTATAATTTCTCGTATTACTCTAATAAAAATTTGCTTTAATCTCATAAAAAAAAAAAAAAAAAATAGCGAAGGAAAGAATGCAAGCATTACTTTGGTTTTTCCATCGTCCCTTTAATTTATCTCAATTTTTTTCGATATTTTCTTGGTTGCAATTTCATATTCAACTGCGGTCGAATTATTACAGTATTTTCGGTGACTTTATTCGCTCTCGCCGTGTACCTCTCGGTATGTTTCCGGCGCGTCATTACGCCTCTCTAAATCTTCATAACTGTCTCCGGTATATCCAAGACGTAAAATTTCTAGAATGTCTACCCTCCCCCCCTTCCTCGCCCCCCCCCCAATTGCAATAAAGCGTACTTCGGCGTCCTTCTTTACCGCCAGCACGCTCTTATATCTCCCTAACGCACAGCCTCCTCCGTCGTTCTCCTCATCTATTGCGTTCTCTCTTCTAGTGCACGCTCGCTTGGAGGGAGTAACGATGCCCTGGAGCGGGCCTCCGCGGCGCGGCACTGTGGCAACGATAAGCAACGAAATGAAATATTAATGAAGTACCTGAGCGCACGTTCATTTTTCGCGGGCATCTCACCACCGACGCCTCAGGTGCCGAAGAAAAAGTCGGCTGGCTCATCGGAAGTAAAAGAATCATCGCTAGAAAACAGAGAGGAGGAAGAGAAGAAACGACTGCTGTGTCATTCTCGTGGCATCAAGATTATTGCAATGTAACATTTTGATTTAACAATATCTAGTATTATCTGAAGAAGGTCGTGTCGTTCAATTCTCTCTCTCTCTCTCTCTCTCTCTCTCTCTCTCTCTCTCTCTCTCTCTCTCTCTCTCTCTCTCTCTCTCTCTCTTTCTCTTTCTCTTATTTATTTAAAAGATATACATATATATACATATATACATATATACATATAAACAAAATATAAAACTTTTATGTCATTATTATTATTCTTATATTTTTGCATTTAATATTTCTTTTTATCATATGCTATTGTTGAAACTGTATGTTTAAGAACTTTCAAAATTGTAAAGTAATAGAAACGAAAAGTTGAAATCTTTATAAAGAAGTTTATAGATGAAAGAGAGAGAAACCGTTGTTTATTATAGTTTTGCTAGATTTTAAAAATCTTATATCCTAAAGACAAGCTAAAAGAGAGAGAGAGAGAGAGAGAGAGAGACATATTAACAATAAGCTCAAGTAAAATCACTGAGAATAATTCACAATAATTTTTTTGCAATTTAAATATGGATCCATAATGATATCTATTACTAATTACATCTACTATTAATCGATTAAAATAAAATAAAAACATAAATTTCTGTAACAGCAAGTTTTTTTATCATTAGATGCTTCTATCTCGGCTCAAACTCATAAATTCTCCATATGATTCTTGATATCATAAACACATTTGTTATTGATATGTAATTTTACTTTATTGCATTTCTTCGATCAATTAAAATTTTATATAAAATTATCATATTCATTTGTATACACGTGGCACGACAATGAGAACGCATTTATGTTACAACGATAAATATTTCTTGTGAAAGTCAAACGATCACATCCCGATTATACAGCCGGCCAATAATAATGCACCGCCTGCGTTTAGCCCTTCAGCGGAATTCGAGCGCCACATTTTCGCGAACAATATATGGAAAATAACCCATTGCGCACCTTTACCGTCGCGGCAATGCATGTCAGCGGTGCTTGCATTGTGATGAATACGAAAATACCCGGGGCAATTCCCTAATTGCAGTGAGAGGCAAACGAACGGAGGAAAAGAGAGAATGAGAGCGCAAAACGGAAGAAAGAGAGAGAGAGAGAGAAAGATGAATACCGAGAAGGGAGAAAGAGAAAGTCGTAAAGAGAAAGCAAGATAGAAACGGGCAAGAGGAGAGAGAGAGAGAGAGAGAGAGAGAGAGAGAGGGCTCTATTTCTCTTTTTTTTCAGCAATGCTTCGAGCAATGCTTCAGCAATACTTTTTCTATCTCTCTCTCTCTCTCTCCCTCTCCTTCTTTCTCACCTGGCATAGCCGCGTCGCCTCGCCAACCTCCGCGATGTACCATATATTCACCTTCGTTTCATCTTATCCCACTCTCTCTCTCTCTCTCTCTATCTCTCTCTTTCTCTCTTTCCCCTTCGCCCGATGCTCCATGTGTCTCTCCTCTGTCGTATGCTTCGAAGCGATCGAACGCCCCCGCGAGCCAGCATGGATCAGCGCCTTTCTCGTGTGTATTACCGTCTCGCTCGATCTCTACGATTCTTACGAGTCGCCGCGGGATTTGTTGCCTATAAGCCTACAGGACTACTTTCCGCCGAGGGACGGAAAGAGGAAAGCAGAAACGGTCCAGCACAATGCCCTTCCTTTCCTCTTTTGCCCTCCTTTCCCCTTCTTTCCCTTCCTCTATCACGAATCAACATTTCGTTCGCTTTTATCTCTCATCAGTATAAACAATTACATTGCAATTGGTATGATTGTAAGTCAAAGATAAGTAATGCTGAATTAATTTTAATTTCAATCTATAAGCTGCTGATTTTCACTTGCCTAGGAAAAGCAATTTACAAATCAAAATGAACTTCCTCTTTCGTAATTTCCATTATTAAACGATGCTTCATACTTCTTCCATCTGTAATATCATGAATATTAAAGAAAATTAATTCTAACATTATTTAATTCGAAAGCGATAAGTAGTACGTGTCACTCAAGTGTCCGCAATCTTCTTATCTTCGTAAACCCGACATGATTATCTTTTATTACTTAATAGCACGTTTTCGATCGTACGGCGCGATGATGAGTCAAACTATCGACATCATCGGCGAGAAATAAATAAAAAAAAAAAAAAAATATATATATATATATAGGATCGAAAGGCGTTGCTTACCGCAAGGCTCGCGGGCAACGAGTTATCGTACGTACAAGGGAATTTTCCAAATGCTTCATTACTGTACGTGAGAAATGCGTTGACTTTTATTGCGGAATGTTACGCATATCCAGGAAAAGGCAAAACTTTATCGCTCCCGTGTAAATTTTATTGACGAAAGGGAGGACGGAAGATATAAAATCATGGTAAGAACTCGGTGGGTCAGCAATGACACTTAATGGAGTGATTATCAGAGAGTTATTAGACGAGAGTCTCTCGGAGATTAATTGCGGTTAAGCCTCCTCGTTAAAGCCGCGTGAATGAGTTGAAATATAGCCTATGGTGACGATAAAACAACGTTGTATTAATACACTATAATTTCTACACTCGTAAAGAATCTTTCTTTCTTTATTAAATTGTGGTCGCACGCGAATGTAAATACTATTGCGTGACATCTTTCTTTATAAATGACGTTACAAAAAATGTCATTGTTAATGCTGTATTAAGATTTTGTTTAGCTTATGCCAGCTTATAAATTAAATCACCATGCATATAAACCACCTAGAGATAAAAAAAAAAGATTCAAAGATATGTCACAAATCAATAATGTATATTTTGAAAAGCATATTTTTGAACTGTATATTTTTTTCTTTAATTTTAGATTTTTTTTTTAATTATTAATTTCAATATTAAAATAACAAACATTCTGTTAGAGAGAGAATCAGTAATTGAGATCGTTTAAAAGCAATACGATATATCGATATGCATTTAGTGCCTTTAATATCACGATTATTCGCAACAGACATTCTGATTGCAGAATCGGTGGAAAATCAACAATGCGTATTCGTAAATTTATTATAATGCGTGCAATTAGTTAATTCTATAAAATAATTCCCGTGGTATCGTGGCCAATTACGCTTCGTCAAGCATCTAACGCTCTTTATATAGTCTATCCTATAAAATTTACTAATAACAGTGAAATTGGATACTCTGATAAAATAATTTCACCACATAAATTATAATTCTTTTAATAGAGAGTACAAACTGCAATAAAGTAACGCGCACAAATAAAACGGAATATCGAAACAGTATTTCAAATTTACAATAAGTCTTCAAAACCATATGAATGAATTACGCTGATTAACATAAATCATAAATGATAAGCGCTTTGATTGCGCGCGTCGATTGAAAATATTTCTTCCCGAGCGCAAAGTCTCATCTTCCAGGATTCGTAAAGATCCGCTGGAGATGCTTAATAAGCATTGTTAGCGGGGTCCGATCATGCCTAGGTGGGAGTCGAGGCCCGGAGCACATCCCACGGCACATCTACGCGAGCTGCCTACCTTTCTCAGGGAGCGTTCTCTTACCTTAACGTAAGTTCGCGCGGGATAAACAAGGACGAACGGCGCGACGGCGTGGAGAAGAAAAGAGAGGAAAGTAGGACGATGGGAGAGACGGCAAGAACGGATGAGGTGAAGGTATAGCTAAAGAAAAGAAAGGGTACGGAGAAGGAGAATGTGTAGAAGGCTGGAGGTAGAAAAAGAAAGAGAGAGATAAAAGGTGAGCTACGGCGAAGGAGAGAAAGACCGCAGGGGTCGTCTGGGATCTTCTAAAAATGATTCACAGCCTCCGGTAATTTACATTCGCTTGCGTGGGTGATCGTCGACTCGAGGAGGGGGACGAATAGGGGGAGGCGGGAGGGGGGGATAGGGGGAGGGGGCCGCCGGCTAAAACTCTCCTCTCTGCCTCGACTGCCATCGAAAAGGTTAAACATACACCCACCGGAGGTCACGTAACCATCGGAGAGAAAGACCGCTCAGGCTACCTCCCCCTCGTTGGAGCGCAACCTATGGCCGTTTGTGTACGTGTACTTTGCGCATGCAGAACGATATGCATGGCCCGCGAGGACAAAAGAGAAGATGAGAAACGGAACAGGGATCCACTTTGAATCTCTCAAACTGATTGGCAGGTCGCGCGTAGCGAGCGTTTACAGAAATTGTATCGAGCGAGAGAGAAGCGAGAGGAAATGATTTCATTTAGAGATTCGCGGAAGCTTTCTCACATTCACGTGACAGACATTACATATTGCAAAACTTTTTAAAACTTTAGAAATTATAGAATTACGCGCAAGTAATTTTGAGCTTAAATATCAGGTGAATGGAAAAAAATCTTACTTCTCAATTGACTCTATCTCGATTCTAACAGATATTTAAAAATTAAAAAATTTATTGTGTTATGCCGAGGGATTTAATATTAAAAATTGAAAAGAATACATTAATAAACGCTTGTCCATTTTTTTCTCTTTCCACTTTCACTAAGGAAAATTCGACACAAAATTATATTATAAAATTTTTAATGGGAAGAATCGATCCCGAGGTACATTGCATACGTCGCAGCAGAATTTGCGCGATGATTCATATATAAAGATTGTCTGTATAAAAAAAAAATATAAAATATAAAAGACAACGAAAAGCAAGCCGGGTCGTGGGAAGGGGGTAGGGGGGGGGAGAGGAGAAGAGGGTGAGCGAAGAATAAGAACGCTGGACGGATAGGTGGAGAAGCGGAACTCTCGCCTTCGGCGCAGCACGACCCGTTTCAGAGACACGTAGGTTCAAACCAGAGGGCGAAGAAGACCGGGACGTGGGGGGAGGGGGAGGGGGAGGAAGAGGGAAAGGAGAGAAGGCTTCTCTCCCTAAAATATGTGGACCCACAGGCAACACTCGGACTCTTCTCGTTACATCCCGCTGGATGCTCCGGGCGTATACCGGTCTCTGCCAGAGAGTCTGTGTATATCGTATGATACAAAAACATCGCATTATTGTTCTCTCTCTTTCTCTCTCTCTTTCTCTCTCTCTATCTATCTCTCTGGACCGCGTACCCTCCTCTCCCCCTCCCGTGTTCTTCTTATTCCTCTCTCCTCCGCGAAGTGCCCGCGGGCATGTGACCACCATTATGCTCATCTTCCCTCCCCGATCCCTTGTGATCTCTTCCCCTTCTTCGTTCTCCTTCTCGTCCTCCTCCGCACAATCTCCTTCCTTCCTTGTTCACATCCTATCTCGCGCTATTGGGATATCCTTTTGCCTCGAGAATTACGTATCCGCTAGAAAACGAGTCGAAACGAAAGCGCCGCTTGCCGGCGATCGCACCACCGGCTAATTAATTACGACGCGAACGCTCGCCCCGATCTCTACGAGTATTTCCTGGATTCTAAATCTTTTTTTTTTTTAGAAAATTAGCAAATTAATTTGCCGCGGTGTGAAAAGCGTTATCGTGTTACAACAATAATGTTGCCCTTGCACAAGATATATTAAAGATGAAAGAAAAGTTAAATGTAACAATTTTTCCTGTCATGCTAAATCCATGTTGAAGTTCGTTACTTTAAGAGATAGATCAATCTATCTGTCATGTCTTTAAATAGTAACTATTCTGGATTGGGTGTCTACATTTGTCTTTTTGCATACAGGCGTGAAATATATATAATATTATTAAAGTCAGCTTGTCAAATAAAATATATATATATATATATATAAAATTTATTTATATATATTATTATTTATTCGCATATAAATGCTTTGTGCGCACGATATATAATAGTTAACATGACTGCACATGCATATGAATGCTCAGACACACAGCGGCTCTTACTACGCATTTCCCAAAAGCGAGGAATCGAGGAGATTTGGGACGTCCCGTAATTGCCTGGCGGGCATAATGCCTAAAGCGAATGACAGAAACGAGCCACGAACGCCCGATTTCAGGCGAACGTTAAAATGAGTCTCGAAACGGCAAAGTCGCTCTTCCCTCGTCGCGCTTTTCCCTCGTTCCCCTCCCCCCCCCTCCTCCCCCCCTCTCTCTCTTTCTCTCTTTACCTCCCCCCCGCCCTTCTGTCTTTCTTCTCTTCCCCGCGTTCGGATCAACATATATATACGAGCGTCACTTTGTCCCTGACGAAGTTGGCGTTTACGTATGCGAGCAACATCGTCCGGTGGGTTTGGAAGTGCCCGGGGCATTCTGGAACGATGTTGTCGGCCGTGGCCGTTTGGGCCTCGGGGCACCTCGAATACGACAGAGACTGAGGCTCGAGCCTGGCTTGGGTTTCCTCTCTCTCCCCCTCCCCCCCTCCCGCCCTTATAGTCGGCTCTCGCCAACTGCTCCATTATTCTCGATAGCCGATGGCCAATCGGGCCAGACGAGGTAGCCAATTGTAATTTTACGAAGACGAAATCTACGGTTGGGGTGTCGAAAATGTTACAATTATCCGGCGACATTCGTCGGTATCGCGGATCTCGATTTGAAAAATCATTTTCGTAAATAACATTGATGATTTTCTTGTGTATTTCCAGCGCTCACGATAGTCTATGTAACTTTTGATTAAATTCACGGCTGCCATAAAGCATTTTAGAAGAAAAATATCTGAATCATTTCTACCATGACACCTGTACATTTGCGTTATCGTATTTAATAAATCGAACTATATATCGTCTTTAAGACGTAGGTCTGATCATTAAAGCGTAATACTATTCGAATGAGCGATGTTGCGAGTGGATATCATCTCGATTACAAAAGTCATATCATATGATCAAGAGACTTATCGAGTATATACGTCTATTTATTCTCCTCTAGTACTTATGTAACACCGCAAATGTGAATAACTAATGGCTTTGTATCAACTAAAGGATTACATATAAATAAATCATCATTTTCTACGAAACGTAATATTTATCAAAACTATTTCGTAATCTCTCTCCTCTCTCTTTCTATTTATACATTAATATGTATACTTTTTTTTTAAAACACACACACACATATACATATTATATAATATATTAATACTATAATAATATATTATATAATATACTTATATAATATATAATAACTTTACATTACGTCTATAATATATTAATGTCAAATTTTTTTTATTATATGGTGTCAAAGTAACGTGTCTAAAAAATCTAAAAAATTGTATGATAGCATACACATATAGAATACATTCATAAAGTATAAAATATAATTATAAAACATTCTAGATTAAGCATTTAAAACAAGTTTAAAAGTCAGTACTGGTGACTCTAAGCTTTTTTACACGCACATAGAAAAAGAAATAGAAATGATAAATGTATCGGATATCACTGTATCCTCTTACAAATGGTTAAAATGCACGAGAGGGGGTTGAAACTGGCATGCATCGGGTGAGCGGAGAGAATCGTCGCAAGCTCGGGGCGCTTGCCGAAACGCCGCGAGCTCGCAGAACGAAGACGAGCCGATGCAGATTGGCAGGAAGGACGAGAGCGACAAGGATGGAGAGAATAGCTAGCGGTGGTATCAGAGGATGACGGTATAGGCGATGGTGATGGTGTAGTGGAGGTGGTAGTAGTGGTGGTGGAGCAGCGGGGATCAGCGCGAGAACGAGAACCGCAACGCACGCAGTCCAACGAAAGCCGCGGTGGCGCGCGCGCGGGCTCGCGCCACTTTTGTCCCTCGACACGTGAACCGCAGCCACGTGGTCCCAGTGCGTGACAGGAGAGAGCTGGAGCTGCTCGCGAGACGGTGTTTCGTAGACAGTGATAAAAGTTTTCGCGAGCGCGACCGGGACTTCAGGGTTCCCCAATCCGCAACCGTGAACACGAGAGCAACCGTCAACCTGGAGCCCACGTGCCAGAAACGGTGAGCGTGAAAGTTTCATGATTTATAATTATTTCGTTATGTATGTAAATAATATAGCAATGCGCGCGTGCGAATATATGTATAAGCAAATTGGAGTGTCGCAAAAAATTTATTTTACACGACGAGATCTGTCTAATTTGGGATAAATCGGTAAATCGTTAAATTATAAAAGTGCTTAAGTGAATATTAATAAATCGTCGAGATGTAAATCCTCAACGTTGCATATGCGGAAATGTCGAGGAGCAAGTTGATCGCGAGATTAAAGTAATATACGCTCGAGCCGCAATGATTGCATCGACCAGAGTTATTGCTTGCTTTATGACATAAAGCTTAGACGTGATAATTAAACGTCGAGAATTATTATCGCGAGATCGACAAGGACGTGTACCTCATGAATCTGTTTTTTTTTTTTTTCTCTTCTCGTCCATATCGTCACACAAGTGTGCTCCAAGAATATAATTGTCGTGGCGCAAATTTATACGTGGAGAGCTTTATATCTCAATTATTCACTCATTTATGTTACGCAGTCTCGCATTGAGATAACATTCATTTATATTACAAGCCTATTTTAATTTCATGCACTTTAACACATTTTTATTTTATAAATTTCAATGTAGTTTATTGATCGAAGATTTCCGGAGAAATGAAGAAAATACGTCATCGTACTATCGGCAGGAAAAAACGTCTAGAAAAACTTATCTTTCTCGTTGTATATGTATAGGATACGTGAAACATCGCGTGACAAACTGATATTCACGTATGGAAATGGTATACTTTCACGTAGTTAATTATGTCGCTGGAAACTCGCGAGGTGCGGCTAACTTAAGTATCATTCTAGTACGCACAGGAAGTTTGCGTTTAATCTAACGAAAGTAGAAGATAATTTTAATAATAAAAACAGACATTTCCAGGGATTGAGGATTGAGCATCTATCAAAATAAAACAAGCTAGGCACATATATTTGATTAACTGGTCGATCAATTTTAATCTTAATATAATGATTAGTAATTTTTTAATCATTTCAAGTTCTTCACAGAAAGTTTATCTACAGAAAGTAATGAAATTTGAAGTTTTAAGCAATCTTTTATACAACATTTTGGCAAAGAAATATTATCTTCTCATATTATATTTTATCCTATAATTTATAAATTATATAATTTATTTTGTTTATAATTTACATATTTTTTCTCTTATCATTTTTTTAAAAAACATATATATTGCAAGTTCCTGCTAAGCTCTCGCCAAGAGTTTTCTCATCTCTTTTAGAACTAGAAGAGCTTAATCTTTTCTTGTAACATCCTTTAAATGCCTGTTGCAGTAATTTTTCTTTGCGAGAAAATGCAACGACATCGAATAATCACCTACGCGCACGTTGGTGGGGCATTTTTATGCAATTGAGTTAAAGTTGAGCCGATAGAAAGTCAATCTGATCTCACGACACCGCGGGTAAAGAAAGTTTAATCTATGCCAGACGTGTCCGCGCGCGCGCGCGAGAGGGTGTCTGGTGCCTTTAGAAATGCATATGTAGAAACACGACAGGACAATGCAATTGCTCAATTATGCGTTGCATTCCCTCGTCATCGGACAATAGTTACGATCAATTATGCATTTCGCGTCGCGAATAATCACACGTGATGCAAAGAAGAGAGGCTCTAGAGGAGAATATATAAAATGTTGGCATAACATTGAACATATCGAGGCGAATTGCATAGTATAATCTGATAAAAAATCGAAATAATGGTTCTTATCATCTTCAATTAACGCGAGTGATCGATATAAAATAGTTTAAGGAGGTATAAGATTAGAAGAAGATTAATCGAATATCTTTCACATATAATGATATTTTTAAATTATATTTTTTCTTTCTCTTAGAAAAAAAAAAAAATATTATAATTCTTTTAAATATTTTTGTGTGAAATCAACCAGCAAGACTCGTATTGCATCAAGATTCGTAATTGATGGATCAATGCTCTTCTTCTCTTCACACAATGAGCTATGGAATCTAGAAGTAAATGTATTAATTAGCAAAGACAGATGAATTTTTATAATGATTGGCTAAAAATCAGACAAGTCGAAGAATTAAAGCATAAATAAGCTAAAGTATAAGATGAAAAAAAAATATGCCTCTCTTTAGTACACATACATATAATATATAATTATATAATTTTAATTTCTCGCGCGCGGATTAAAATATTATAATGATTAAATGAATTTGTAGTTAACTAGTTGATGCGTGATGCAATTTTCAATTATAACATGATTAATATCACATGGGCTTTTACTTGATTCAATCTTTTATTTCCCTCTAGATCTCAGCGCAATCATTGCGAATTAATAAGCGGTTGCACTTAACAGCTTTACTTCAATTTATGATGGAATTTTCCAGAAAAATTTTGCTAAAATAATTTTGTGCATCAAATAAACATAATAACTAGTAATAAAAATAACGAAATATATATATATATATATATATTTATATTAAATTATTTAATTATATATATAAAACATAATTGTATAATTTAATTAAAATCTTTGTAATATAAAAAAGCTCTTGATTGAAACTCATACATGGCATTAATAAATGATAGCATCGTATTAATCGCGTTAATTGCACACAGAAAGAGAGAGAAAAAATCAGACGTGATACAAACTCTATTTATTTCTCCGTAGGAGAAATACGCGCACATAGAACTATAGAAAAAAATACATACATATATACATACAAACATATATATATATATATATATAGATTGTAGAAACTTTTCAAAAATTGGTTGCAACGTAATAGTCGATGTACACCTCGAGCTACAAAAGGGAGAGAGCATGCGGAACGCGAGAGAAAACGAGCGAGAGAGGAAGAGAGAGAGAGAGAGAGAGAGAGAGAGAGGCGAGAGGCCGGAGGGGGAGGAGGATTGCTAGCATTTCAGAACGGATGTGGGCTCTGTGGAAATTGTGCTGGGATAGGAAAAGGGAGGTTGGAAACCGGCTGGAGGGATAGCCCGGGGCGCAGACGCGCGCTCTGCAGTTGCCGTAATTAGAACCGTGCGCCCCGAGCACATAGCCCGGGGCTGACGAGTCTCCTGCGGACCGAAATTATTCATGAAGCCGCGCGCCACCCACGGCGAAATTTTCTCGTAAATATTTTGCCTCGTCCGAGATATCGCCCCG
>JBCAUJ010000011.1:6896793-6949530 GCA_038406275.1 Cataglyphis albicans
CCCACGGCGAAATTTTCTCGTAAATATTTTGCCTCGCTCGAGATCTCGCCCCGTATATATATATATATATATATAGATATATATATATATATGTACGTATGTTTAAGCGAACAAACGCGCCGCGTATTCCGATCTACCCCTTTTAGTCCCAACTGAACTAGATCGGTCGCACTGCGATCGTCTTACGTCATTGACAAGGGAATCGAAATCGAAAAAAAAAAAGAATCATTAATCGTCGGTAGAAACCACGATCTCCACAACTATCGTATGCGTTTAATGATGTAGATTATGTAGAATATTTTAATTGTCGCGCATTTAATAAATCGAGCTTTTTTTGCTTTACTTATGCTTCATAATAATGATTACGCAGCGAAAAAAATTGATTGATTTAATTGAATTTCAAATCTTGAATGTGCGTGGCAAACTTTTTTCTTTTTTTTTTCACATTAACGCTGTCATTGAAGAGTTAGCGTACGATGATTAATTCGATACATTAATCAAAAGAAAGAACAAGATAAAATACATGTTAGTTGCATATAATTAATCAATTTTATGTCAGTATATAAAGTCTTCTTCTTATTTTTTTTTTATAGACTAATAACAGTCAGTTAAGAATAAAAATATGTCATAAAATGTACATCAGAGAGAGAGAGAGAGATGAAGAAGAATTAATACGAAAAATTAGTATTTTTTTATATTAAAAAAAGAAAAATATTAAAATTCAATATAAACACTAAATGATCAATCACGCATATACTTGTTATTATACGAAATATAAAATATGAAATTTCTCCGATCGCTTATTACAGCTTGCAATAAAAAATGTATAGGACGCTTCATGTAAATAAAATATATGCAGTTAAAACTCGAAATAATTTACTCTTTCCTGAAAATACGTTATTTATGGATATGGCCCGCAGCGAAAATAAATTTGTATGACGATATATAATAACTTTCCGTAAATTTAATTAATTAAAATCCTACTTTGCAATTATAACGCGCTTGATTTCTGCATTTAATACCACCGCGCTTATTTTTGCACGCATCCTAAATTTATAAAGAATTACACGAAGAAGAGATTATAGTAAAAATTAAAATATAATTTTTGTAAATATCATGGAATAGGCTAACTTGTAAGAGAAATAAGAGAAATGATATTTTAATTTACTTTATTCAATATATTATATATGTTTTACATTTTACACAAGAATATTGTAATTTATAAATATTCTGATACACAAACAAATGTATAATCATTAAAACAAATTTATTATTTTTGTAGTAATATAATAAATATCTTAATATCGTTATATTCCTCTTTTATAAATTTTGTAAAAGGGAATGTATTTTCCATGTAATTTGTACTGTAAAATTTTCTCCGTGTAAATACTAAATTAAACCATATCATATTAATTAAAATTATTATATGTTATTTTACATCAGTGAATGCAACTTTAAATTAAGTCACATACATATATGTTCCACTAATCTAAATTACCGAATATGATGGCACATGAAAAAAACTATTTTCTTTCGAGATGCAGGAAAAGAATTTACATGATTTCTCTTCCGACAGACACATTATAATTCAATATAACACGATGAGGAACTCTAAGATTTTTCTCTTGAAAAAAATTCTTGAAAGATTCATTAATAATCTTGAAAAGAAAGACAGAGAGAGAAAGAGAGCACGAAAATGCGCTTCCGCATTTCGTGCGGTGAGTTTCTTCTAAATCTGTCCGCGCTGGGCGAACACACCTGGGTCGGACCAGAGAGTATAATGCATACGTGTTGCAATATAACTCGCGTTTGCGGCGCATGAAATTCCTATCTCGTTTGGTCCGCACTCGGTCGCCTCGGTCAGAGAGTTTCCGTCTCGTAGGGTAAGTAGGTGAGTAAGTGGTGGGAATAGGCGAGGATGAAATGGAGCAAGACATGCATTGGCGCGTGTCGGGAGTGCCTCCTTGCCGCTCCGCGTCAACGGAACAGGCCTCGTATGTATATATGTATTCATTGTATGTATGTATATATATATATATATATATATATATATATATGTGTGTGAGCAGGTACGTGCCTACATACCTCGCGTTATCCGTCGTAAGTAACGACGCTTGCAACAGCCGCTCGTAGGCAGGTAGATAGATACATACCTGCCCCTTGTACCCGGGTATATATACGAGCCAGTGCCACCAGGCACACCGAGAGAGCCGCAAAGAGAGATTTACACTGCTGGTGGACCGAGGGTCTATCCTTTGCGTGTCTTGAACCCACTCGATAAAATATTATAAAAAAGTCCAGCGAATATAACCGACAAGATAAGAGTACCCGCGGCGCGTTTAGAGGCGATGCGTTTGATTCTTACATGAACGAGGGATCGTGATTTGGAGGACGAATATCTCGCGTGACAGATATTCTCTCTGTTTTCAATCACATGGTTAAATGAACATGGAAATAACGTCCCGACAAAAAAGTTTCCTATGCAAACTCGCGAGATGTGTTATAATTATCTTGAACGCCCACCGCGAACGTGTCTTATATATTTTTTTTTCACGACAAATCGTTGCGGAACAAGTTTGACAAGTTTGCTGCTGCAAATAGGAGATTGAGTATGTGTTGTAAAAAACATATATATATATAAGTCTAAATTTATATACATGACTCGATAAAAACAGTTATCCCATTTGTCAGACGTTCGATCATTTTATTAATGTACATTGAAAATGCATTTTAAATATACATATGTAAACAGCCGAAAAAAAAGACAAGTACAAAACGCGCAATTATCGGGAAAACAGTCGCGTCACCCTCCAATGATCGTTAACTTATATAGAGTAATTAGTGGCCTCACAATTGAAACAAGCACGCATATTTGGCGGGTAATGATTCTTTAGTAGCCGACAATTATTTACGTCTATCGTTTGTATCCGACGATTGATGTTCCGGTAATGAAGTACCAGGTGGTAAATAGCGAGAGTATAAGGAAAAGGACGCGTTCGCGAAAACAGGCAGAGGTTCAACATGCGTTGCAACTGAAAACCTTAACAAGGCTCACACAAACGCGTGGCTCGCAGCATGACGACCGCGAGTAGCGTTCGATTGTGATAGCAATTAATATTATAAAAGCTTTCTCTGGCAACGATTATTCGTTGAATTCAAGCCGTACAAAAGGCTTTCAACATATTAGCGACGATAATTATACTGAATTTCCGCGAGGCAATTCGCAGCGGTCAATAGAACGATATAAAAAGTACAAGAAATTTCAAGTATAAATAAACATGATTTGCGTGGATTAAAAGCACGCTGGAATGTAATTCGGGATGAAATGATAAGGAGGAATTTTGTGAATTGAGACTGGAAATAATGTGTGTAATTACATAAAATTATATAAGAATGTTATAATTAAATTCGAAAAATCCGTTTAATTTCAATTTTATATATAAAAATATTTTCTAAAATAATTAATTTTGAAAAATATTTTTATATATAAAATCTATGATTGTTTGTTGTTCTGGTTGATATTTTTCTCATGCATAAAACCTCTCATCATTCCCCGACTGATCATTAACTAATCGATATAACTAATCATCCGTATAATTAAATACAGATTAGCACAAAGCATTTCAAAAGCTTCATTATGTATGTATACTCGTATTAAGAACAATTTAAAATTATTATGCCGTAAGCATTAAATATTAATACATTAACATATTATTTCAACGTTATTTTATCTGTATTATGTCATGTAATAAATAATTACCAGTGTTGGACACAAAATATTATAATATCACATATAACAAATGTTTATTGATTTAATACGCGTGTTTTAATTTATTTATATTAATAAAAATATCGCACTATTCTATATAACATGCAACGATAAATATGCTATTTAAATGCCTCTTAAATTAGAGATTGCACCGCGCAGTATATCGAAAGACTAGGCATTGTATTACGAATACAATCTATATAACGGTATGCTTTCTTTCGACATTAGATGACAGAGATGATTAAACGCTACAAATATATTTACACTCGCCGACCTTGTGCGCGAAGCTTAATCGCAGCGAAGAAATGAATCCATCAATCAACTACGTTGCAGTAGCTTATGCACTTATCGGGACAACGCTACGAATCTCGCGAGCAGAGATGTTGACTCTAATCAAAGAGAAAGATAAAGACGTAAATCTATTGTTTGATTCGCTTAGATTTTTCTAAAAAATTTTCGAAAAAATTCCCTTGAGCAATTATTTACAAACAAATAAACAAATTCTTTATTTAATTCTTACCTTTAAACGCGAAACGCATTATTCCAAAATTTTATAATAGCTTCTAGTATTTTATTGTCGAATAATAGAATATAGGAATCTATATATACATATGGATTATTAAGAGTCAGATTATTAAATAAAAAATATTCATATCAGTGTGTTATGTATAAAGTGAGGGTAAGCAAAGCTGGGAATATAGTATTTTGTTACGAAACGTGACAGAGATTGATACAAACTCTGTGAAACATTCGCGTGAATAGCAACGAATAACAGCTAAATAAGCACGTTCCTCTCTCTTCGCGGAGAGAATAATATTCTTAAAAAGACATTTACTATGGTGCTATGTGTCATTAACGTTTGCCACAAGTTTCTTTGTAACAAAAAAAATTTTAATAATAAGACACAACGGTAATATTTTTGTGTTCTACGAATAACGTTTATAAATTCTCAGACATATAAATACTATATTGTATACTCACACATTTCTCACAAGAATTTTATGCAAAATAATTATTAATCAAAATTCAAAAATATTATTAATTAAATATCATAACACTTGCTAATATTATATTTGCAGAATAATATTTCTAATTAATGACATTTACGATACGAAAAACGTTTCGAATATTTAATGTTATTTACGAAAAAGAAAATGCAATATTTCTTTTTGCATTATTTTGCATTTCTTTTGCAATTTGCAATTTGCATTTATCGCAATCTTTAATTATTCGCGTCCTCAATATTCATGGAATGCAACTCCACCCAAATCAATTTCTTCTCCTACATGCGTGTTTGTTCTTCTACATCCATGTGCGTGCATAATAAATTCCTTTACAATATAAAATTATGAGCATTTGAGATACATTGACGAGACGGAAATATTGAACTACTTTTAAAGTCTTAACTGAAGTATCTTGATATCGCTAGCAATTAAATCGGTCTATTACAAATAATATCAGTACATAATTGCAAGTAATCATAAATATATATCGTATCTACATACCTACATTCGCACATACATATATTGAAAAAATTAAAAATGACAACTTTACATAGGATTTTATAGAAAAACTATTAGATATCTCTACTAGATTAAAACGACTCGGATTAAAGAAAAAATTCGAAAATGCATTCATGATATCGAATTATTTCGAGAAAGCTGATGTATTGACTGGCGCAAAGATTACATTTTCTAGATTATAATGTTAATAACGTTGCGGTTCGCGAACGAGCTCGAAAATGGCTCTCCATTACAAATATTATTCAGAGAGAGAGAGAGAGAGAGAGAGAGAGAGAGAGAGAGAGAGAGAGAGAGAGAGAGAGAGCGAGCCGATCTGACTGGCCCACATAATGAAATCACCAGAGGAAAATCTGTCGGTCTAAATGAATTCGATGTATGCGATATCATTTCATCACTTTGTGATTCCGTCTGATATCTCTTCGTTATTTTAGCTTTGTACCTGCACGAGCATAAACATGCAAGATTTTCGAAAAAATTCGTAGAACAGTTTTAATAATTAAAATTTACTATCCGCATAGAAAAGCTCATTTTAAACTATTTTATGAATTTGTTATTAATTATTATTGAATTTCTTATTAATTTCAACTCACTTAAATGTAACATTTCGCTCAGCACACACAGGTTTCCTAATCAGATAAGCTGTTTGTCAAATAAATAAATTTAAAAAATTCCCTTTTTTCGCGCGTGTTCTTTATATGTAAGTTTTATTTATTTATTTTTTTTAATTTAATTTTTCTACAAGAGATGCACTTATATAAGAAGCTTATCTCTACCTTTTCTCGCAAATAATTACTTTGTTATTTAACAATTTTGAATACATTAAATTAAAGATTGGATTAATTCTTTAAATTCTTTTCAGATTTTAATGATTGATATCGTTTATATATAATTTATACAAATTTTTTTTATAAAATGACACTTTACAAATTAGTTCGTTTTCACATCTAGTAGCAGACTTTTCCGGTGATACATCGTTTGCCCGATGTAACAGAGCACTTTTAAATTTGCATACGTCGACATCTCCAGACCATTAAACGTCCACGTAAAGTTAGTAGTGCCCTTCTTGTGCGCACGACATCGTGCACGCGCGCGTTCTTAGCACGCGTGAGCCACCTCGTTTCATATCCTCGAGCTATGATCGCCTTCCTTAACGCATGTGCGCGAATTTATACGTTTTGCAGCGTGGTCGGAGGTAGCCTCTCGCTCGCGTGTGCGTATCAGAACTATATCTGGGTAAGAGGCCTCCGATGGCCTCGGGTAATAACGCGAATATCATGATGTCGTTGCGGACGACGTCTTCGCGACTTGCATCACCTACCCTCCCGCGTCTCTTATCCTTCTGCCTCGCCATCCTTTCTAATTTGACGTTCGAGAGGCGACGACGTTGCATCTTCACGCCTGGCGAAACACTTTTCGCCTCTACGACGTCGGACACGTGCCTATCTAGGGACAGACTACTACTTGTAAAGCTTAGATTTTCTCTTCTTCAATGCGATCTACTTTGTACAGTTGTTATTAAACTAACACACATCGGAGAGTCTTATAGCATCTGTCAATGCTCACACGTGCTGCATAAAATTATAAACAATTCGCGAATCATGTTATTGATTTCGAATAATTGAAATAACTTTGAGATATAATTTTTCGAAACGTTGCATTTTTGAAAAATATTTTCGATTTGATGTTTATACTAAAAGTAAAAAAAAAAAAAAAAAAAAACTTTGATAAGAAATAAGTGCTGCAATTGTGAAAAATAATAAAATTTTCCATCTTGGTTGATTTCAGATAGAATTTTATTTCTTAAGAATTTTAATACTTTGGAAATTGAATATGATGATTGCTACCTTCAACATTTTTATTAAGATCAAGTCAAGAATCTGAATTCTAAGAATCTGTCTCTTAAATATTCATCGATGAACGCAAAACGCCCTATGAAGCAAACTATTCTTTGCAGCGACATACACACACACACACACACACATATTTTACATATAAAGTATCGTGTGGATGAATTATTTATTTTATTAAATTATTAACCGAGCGTTTATCGTGCAATAATAATTTTTATTGCGTATCGAATGTGCATGAACGGAGATCTTTATCGCAAGCCATAGTATCCTCTTGAGAATTACTCGAATATCGTCGTACGTGGAAAGCCAATTTATTAACGAAGAAGTCGTATTGGTACCCGAGCAGTTGAGCAGATAATACACAATAATTATGCATTCTCTGTCTCTCCCCCCTCCCCCTCCCCCTCCCCCCCCCCCACTTATCTTTATCTCGTTGGCGCACGCATACGGATGTATGCATACAATAAAACTATCTGCGTGATACAATTAGCTCGAGGGCACCGTCATGTCGCGGTAAACATTATTGCGGATTTACCACGACATTCATTCTGAATTCCATATTCCGGGATTTCTTTTCTAAATTCACGAGGCGAAAGTTTTGATGTATCCCCGTGCGCAAAGTAGCACGTACGATTTAATTGAGATCGAAGGTGATTGAAACCACGAGAATAGCTGCGTAACGTGTAACCGAGTTATCTAAATTATTTCTACGAATAGTAATTTCTATGTTGAATTTTAATTATCGATTTTACGCGTGTAATTACGCATAATATTAATCGCCGAGCGGCCTCAGTACATCGATCGTAATGTACATTCGTATGTACGAATCAATCGCCCCGAGGCATCCGAACGACCATGATAATCATCGCTATTGTTATAGCTGTTTCTCGGATTCTTCTTTCGTCAGCACTGTCGATCGTTTCAACGCTGTATTACAAGCACACCTGATAACATCGTTTTAACAATGCTCGAATCGAAGATATCCTATTTACGTGACCTCATCAGTGATGAAAATGTATCAAAATTATTTGCACACATTTCTCTTCTCTAATTTACGTTTAATTATCAATAAAATGATATGAAAGACGAGAAAGAAAGAAAAATTTAATGAAAACTGCAACAATCTTTGAAAGAAGGAAAAACGTTGTGTAATAAAATAATTAATAATACCATGTTACTTCTTTCCCCTTTTAATCCAACGACGACGAGTGATTTTTCATCTCGCCCACATCTGACATTCGAGCGTACTTTCAAACACGGAGAATATGATTGAAGTGCCGTCAAAACTCATTAATTTCGCCGCGAGGCCGTCAACGTGCAACCATTCCGGCGACACGTGTTACCGCGCGGTTTTACGATCGATCCCTCATCGACGCTAAAGATCACAATAATAACGTGAGTTAATTATGCAAGTATGCGTCTCTCTCTGTACTCTCGTAAATGCATAGAGCCCTACATAAATCTCGCGATTAGCCGGCGGCGTCAGCGCGGCCGTGATGGCCGTTGTTGCTTTCTCTCTCTTTTCCTCTTGCCCGCCTCTGCCGCACCATCTCTCTCGCTCTATTCCTTAACTCGATGTCCGACTTGCGACGACCGTCGTTCCCCACTTCTTCAGGTAGAGAAGCATCGCCCGACGACCTCTCGCAGCGTGCGCGCCGGCCGAGAAAAGGCGCTGCATCGCATTTCGCGGCATCTCCCGCGGCGATGCACCGCAACGGTGCAGACTGATGTGGGCGAGGGTGGGTGGTGGATGGAAGGGAGAACCGGTACCCCTCCCTCGCCTTCCTGTTCTCCCCGTGATACCTTGTCTTCTGACCGTCGCGAATTCTTCGCCGGACAATGGAAAACAAGTCGCCGACCATAAACGCATCGCTCCCTTCTTGCCTTCTTTAATTTCATGATTGTCACGGCATTTCAGGACAAAAGATTGTAATTTTTTAATGAATTTTGTAACATAATAGACCTTTGCATATAAAAAAAAATATTTTAAGAGTCAAAATTTTACATTAAAGTTACCGAAATCTCACGATTTCATTATTTTTTATCGGCTTCTTTAAGCAAGAAAAATAATGCCCTTAATTGCGCCCCTAAAAACCACGCATTACGTGCTATGAAAGCTATGAAAAGCAGACTAGAATAATAGCTAATAATAAGCTGGCCTTTCGCGAGCACAGAGTAATGAAAATTTGAGGGGGTAACTCGTGGACCAAACCGACCCTTCCTTTCCGCTGGAAGCGTGTTTAAAAGAATACCCTTGGACGGCCGGTATGCTAACGCCTGCCAAGTATTGTTTCGCCCCTAATTGCCTTATTAATGCATAAGAGAATTTGCGCGTTAATGTTCCAAGCCCTCAGTCGATTCAATATTCCCGATGTTTGACCAAAAACAATGGACTGTTAAACTAGTATTATCGCCATTCGAAAGTAGTCGTGTCGATCGATACGCTAAATCGACACCTACGTTGCTCAAGTAAAACGCGTAAGCATTGAACACATGGGGAAAACGTCGCTTTCAATTTTAATGTCGATAATTTATATCGCCAACGTTACACAAGATTTTTTCTTAATTGGAGAAATAAATAAATATTTTATATAATTGTAAAATACAAAAACAATGAAGTTTAATGGAGGCAAAAAAATTGATGTTCCACTTGATAAAGTTACTTTTATTGATTGACATATTGCCGAATAAAAAGTTGGCTATATTGATAATTGATAATTGATAAAATATAATATTGGAAATAAAGCAATGCATAAAGAATAAAAAAATATGTCAAATTACATTATATCCGTTATCTCAATTGCTCGTGCATTTTAAATTCAACACACTATTTACGCAAATTTATTTTTTTCACTAGCAATAACGTATAAATAATGTTTACAAATTTATTCCAGACGGAAATGTGAGGCCGATGGGAAGGAGGCGAAGGCTGAGTTGACGGCGCAACGCAATATGTTCCCTAGCGCTCAAATTAAAATGAGGTAAATAAGTCTTTATTCGAGTATTCCAATTTAAATTTACACGAGTAGTTCTATGAAATTCTCTCTGCAAAATATGACTTAATTTTATTCTCTACGTCATAAGATCGCGCACATATGTACGCGCGATTTCGCGTTCACGATTTTATAATTCATCTTTCATATTATAGCATTTTATTTAAATTTATAACATGATATATAATTAATTGTAACATGATATATAATAAATTATAACATATGATATATAAAATTATTACATTTAATGTAACATTAGAATTAAAATTGCAACAATTTGGAAAAAATTTGTGTACAGATAATATAGCTGCATTTCATATAGAATGCCAAAGACGTGAAAAATGCGTTATTAAGGATCTCAACATCATAACTTTGATTAATAATTCACTAAAGTTGTGAATTGCTGAATTTTTATGGCATAAAAACTTTGCAAATTTTTGACCTTCATTCATTCATGAATATCTGATATGAAGATCGCGTGATGCGAAAATCTCTAGAAAAATATTATTAGCCAAAGTCGTATACACCAAACTTTATGATGCTTAATATCGAAAGTATCTTTCTCAGATTGCTGTCGCCAAGCAGTTCGCCGGCCACCTCGCCCACAATGTCGAATTCCTCGTCGCCGACACCACCGACACCGGCAGCCCCGACTTACAATCAAAAGATGACCGGTATTCCTTGTGTGGCGGCCGCTTCGAGGTACACCGCACCGGTCCACATCGACGTCGGTGGCACGATATACACATCCTCCCTCGAGACGTTAACGAAGTAAGAGAATGTACCTTAAATTCTTAATGATACAAGATAGAGAACAAAACGGAATTCGATACCGTTTGCGAAGTGTAGTACGTATTGTAAAAGCCTAATTTGTATAACGTCAACAATCCAAAATCGAGGAATATTTTATGCAGGTAATATTCATTTGGACTTTATATATTATATATTTCGAAAAGGAAAAAGAGACATTACTTCAAAAAAATTTATACACGTTCGTAAAAAAAAAAAAAAAAAAAAATTAGACTTTGATGTAACAAAGGAAACGGAATTTAATGTATAAAGGTGTATGTTGAAAACGGGATTGGATCCATCTTTTGCGGGAGATATCCTACCGCGAAAGCACGCGGAGTGTGACTTTTAAAGTCGGCATGAAGAGATTCTAACGAGCGAGAGAGTAGAAAGGGAGCGTGATGTCCGGATCGCGGAAACGTGACCATCGACAACGCTCGAGGATGTTCGTACCGAGCAATATCTCTGAGAACATATCGCTCGCAATCAGGCACACCGTTACCCGGTGCCCGCCAGTGTCCAAAGGCTATTTGCGGTCTGCCCGTGCGCTTTATGCATAAAAGAGACGTAACGTGAAAGCACAACTGCACTTTGCTTATAGAGAGGCTTTTAATCTCCTCCAAGTATCACCCTGCAGGTATCCTCTCTGCTCGGACGAGAGAAAAAATTCATGAGTATTATACTCTTCGTAAAGTTTCAACTGATATATAAAATAATATTTTCTTACAATCGAAAGATGATTTATTTGCAACGAATAAATCTAATAATGTAAATATAATGCACATAGTTGAATTCAAATCGTGATATATATAAACATAATTAGATTTATATAATCAATAAAAAATATAAATTTAAATAAGTTTTGTGTAAATTTAAATAAATTTTGTTTACATAACACATTTTTCATATCATATGACAATGCATTTTGACAATTACAAAACACAATTAAAGTAGATAGCTAAATGTCACCGTAGCCTCGTGATCTTCGTATTTCGAGCGATGGCTCGTTACACGAGCCTAATATGCATCTTTAACTTGGATGAATATCCAGCGCGCTTAACGGCAATGAAAATCGATCCTTTCACAAGGAGATCACGAACGCATAGCGTCAGACTGCAGTATGCATAAATGCAGCATCGGTAGACCGATGCATCCGTGAGAAAGCTGATCATAATTGACAGGTGGCCTTATCGTTCCCCGGTCGTGTCGTTAACTGAATAGGCAAGAAGCTTTGACTCGCTACGCAAAGATGTTTCTATCTAGGCTATCTATAATGAATGAGCAAGAAAACCATAATGGATACTCTCATACTTCTCGATATCGAGCCCTCTTATCAAATGAGGACAAGTGAGAAAAGTGAGCTACAAAAATAAGAAAAATCTTATATATAACTTGTCTTAAAAATATATAAAAATCAAACTCGAGTTTTTAATATTCAATTAAATCAATAGCAACACAGTTCAAAATTATCGTGGATCAGCGCGAAACGAAACTAAACTAATAACAACACAGTGGAGGCAAATTTACACGCGACTCACGGATTATCGTTAGTTGAGTTAGTGGAGCGCAGGTCCGTTCTTATGAACCGTTATAACGCCAATATGATTTAATCTGTATAGAAATGTCGACAGGATAAGTGTCGCCGGCGTGTCGAACGCAAAATGAATATCACGACGACTTGTTCACACGACACTGCCATCTCTATCGCGTCACGCTTGAGCTGCACACAATATGATCTTATTATTTTTGTCGAAAGCTATATCGACTGCATCATGCGTAGTAAATGCGTGTAAATTGCACAGATAGACTCATATTGACATGCAAAAAACGATCTCATTTGACAACGCATCTTTCCTATAAAAAGTAAATGGATCAAAATCGAAATTGAAAAAAAAAAGTTTATTTTCATTATTTTCCGAAGTCGTATATCTTTTTCTAAGATATCAAGGTTTAATTTGATAACGATTTAATTAATTGTCTTTTATTTAATCGACACTTAAATTCGAATTATACAACTCACATTGAGATATAAAATTTAAACAATTATTATTTTCTCTTGAGCAAAAATGCGATTAATAAAATGACAGTGCTTCTGTCATTGCTTTGTATCGTTAATGATATATTGTCAGAGCATTACAGGAATAATATTAAAAGCTACCATTCGACAAAATAGATCTGCAATATGTTATGCAATTTCACCCGCATTTGGTGATTATTCTGTCATATTGCTCACCCATTAGCATGGATTTAATTATCTCGTAATGGAATAAACGCGTCAATTAGATAACTTTCTCCCACATATTAAAATCATGTTAAAATCTTGCCAAGAAAGAGAGAGAGAGAGAGAATATCCCATATATTTCACCGTGATATTGCAACTCGTGCAATTGATTTACATTGCGATTAAATCATCGCAATCGCCTAACAGCATTGACAGCAGTTTGTACTTCAGATAATAATTTTGTAAAGGCTAATGAATGCTCTAGAAACATGTGACAGAAAGATAACAATAATAAGTATAATACAAAATGATTGCTGCAAGAGATATGATTGAATGAATACGACATATATATATATGCAAGGTTAATAAAAAAAATAACGAAACTGATTTTTTATAAAATGTGGTAATATCATCAATAGACATCAAATTCGCAAATTATTAATTTGAAATTTGAAAGCACTCGTATAGCATTGAGAGATTTATGTAGAATGTAATCCATTCAAGATTGTATATAATTCTCTCTCTCTCTCTCTCTCTCTCTCTCTCTCTTTAAATAAAAATTCTTACTTTTAAGAGAGATATCGTAATCAAGGATATCTCTGAAAATAAAAAATATGGATTCTGACTTGGATTGTTAAATGCTATTAAAAAACAAAATATTAAATATCGAGATAAGGTTTAAAACGGCGTGTAAGTAATGAAATATTTACCATTGATTTGGATTAATTAAACGTGAGGGATTGAACAGTCGTGCGAATAATTTCTATTAAATCGCGCATATGTAAGTGCCTTGTTTATACCGTACGACATTATTGATGAAGCAAACAGGTCAATATAATGTATGTGTATGGATCATAAATTCATATCCTCTGATTAATTTAGTTCAATTATCGGTGTATAATCAGCAATTTTAATTCCAAAATAACGCTAAACGCGTTTATTATTCTGTAACAACCGGCCTAGCGCGATATTAATTAGCAAATGTCTATTTATGCGATAAACCCGCAGCTCCAATTTATACGCCACAAACGTAATACTCGCCTACAATTCTCTTACGAATATGTTTTCAAAACAAAAAAAAATCAAAAGTTATTATATCACTGTATTGTACAATTGATACTATATGTGTGTGTGATGTTTAATATAATTACATTGCTAATATGTTTTCTTAAGCTATTATTTTTCCGATTTTTATAATGAGTCTAAATAATTATTTAAATTAAATTATCTTAACAAAACAAATTAATTATCTGTTTAACACATGAATTAATATTAATTGTCAATTTATAATTAATATTAAATAGGACGAGACAGGATCCTTTTGCAATGTTAAAATTTTTTTATATAGATTATGATATTGTGAAAAGAAAATTGCTAACAATCATTGGAGACAATCATCATTAATAATTTATAATTTTTTAGTAAAGTATTCCTTATAGAATTACAATCAAGAATCATGGACAATTGTTTTTATATATCATTGTGTACAATTTTTAGCTCGTCGTTAATAATATCGATCAAAGGCAAGATTGCCGTGAAATTCCACGTGTCTTGCAGAAGATTAATCGTTTCGTATCGACATTTTCTACCAAGAGTTTACAGAAATGACGTAATAGCCGATCATTAGTCAACGCTTCCGGTATCACATAATCCCTAAAACATCGTCGATCATCCTGCCGGTCGAGGAGGCCGCATAGGGCCTCGAGGGTATCCTACGGTGAAGTACTAAGTCGTCATTTCCGCACCCTCTAGCCCGACACGTATAATTTAGCGGGACCTAACGGAATGTGTCTTGGCGGACGTGTCTCGTTCTCGAGCTCACACGTACGTCCTGCATACGCAGCGGCCACACATAATTGCACATACGTTCGTCTAAATTATCTCTTCTCTCGCCTACATAAAATGCAATTATCAAAACGCGGCAAGAATAAGTGTTTTCGTCGAGCAAGAATTTTCTTTATTCGCCAAAAATAATTAGACCCGAAAAACAGAGAAGAATTAAATGACACTGCGAGCTAAAAATTGTACACAATGATATATAAAAACAATTATCGAAGATTGTAATTCTATAAGAAATACTTTAATAAAAAATTATAAATTATTAATAATGATTGTCTCTAATCATTGTTAGCAATTTTTTTTTTTCACAATATCATAATCTGTATAAAAAAATTTTAAACATTGCAAAAGGATCCTATCTCGTCCTATTTAATATTAAATATAAATTGACAATTAATATTAATTTATTTGTTAAACAATTAATTTGTTTTGCTAAGATAATTTAATTTAAATAATTATTTAGACTGATTATAAAAATCGGAAAAATAATAGCTTAAGAAAATATTAGCAATGTAATTATATTAAAGATAATATAGTAAGTTTTTTTTTATAGATTTCTTAATTGATTGAACATTTTTACAAATATGAATATATTTAAAAATTCTGTTATAAGAAAATCTATATCTATTACTTATCAAGTTGCTTATCAAAGTTGATTTTTTTTTTACTTTTTGCTCTAGATTTGTATATTAATTTATCATTGTTAAATAAATATTTATGATATAAAATTTCGCACGAGATATTTTCGAGGAAATATCAGACAGCTCAAAAATTATCAAGAAATTTGTGAAGTAAGGAGTGGGCAACTTTGTGGATACAAAACCTGTATATAAAACAGAGCGGAATCTGAGTGATGTGAGCCGATCGTTTAGCGTTTTCCCATAGCGAACGGATCTGACCCGGGATCGGACCTCGGTTGGTCGGTGAGCCCAAGAAATCGCTGCGGGTAATCACGGTACTCGTTCTCCGCCCCTGGTACCATTTCCTCCCCTGCTATCACCCCTCTTCGGTCGCCTCGACCTCCACAAACACTCGCTGGCCCTTGGCCTAGCGCGTCGTCTTCACGCTTGTCGAGATGAGATCACTTTCGCACTTTCTCTCTTATTTTCTGTTTCTTAAGGCGAATTACGTAAGCTCCTTTCCTTGTCTTCTCCATTTCCATTTCTATTAGTGCTTGTTACACCTTTACCTGTAGAACTGAAAATCAAATTAATCTTAGAATTAAAAAATTTAATTTTGATTATTTAAATTTTTCAACTTTTTTAAAAAAAAAAAGTTTATCATTACATTTTAATTAGACATAAAGAAAGCAAAATCGATTGTTCGCTAGATAAAAGAGATTGAAAAGAAAAAGAGACATGATATCCATTTAAATAGAAAGTAAATCGTCTTCGTGTCTTCACTGACCGAAATTATAGTGTAAATTTTAACGTACCTGCGGCAATCGCGACGAAGAAAAGAAACGGGCTTGCACGTCGAGGAAGGGAGTGAAGTTTCCCTTACAATAACGCGTTTCGATATTCTATGGAAAATTAACTATACCGTATAAAATTTCGCGCAGGCTTTGAGGTAAAATCCAGCGATTTTCATTTCCCCATCCTGACAGCGTTGCGATTCTCTCTCTCTCTCTATCCTTTTGAGCCAAGGTAGATAGGTACGCAATGGCAAGTCGATAGAAAGCGAGATTGCGAGAGAGAAAGAGAGAGAGAAAGAGAGACTCGCGAAGGATGAAAAGGGGAAAGGAAGGAGGAAAAGAGAGAGAGAGAAAGAGAGAGAGAGAGAGAGAGAGAGAGCCACTCTATATCTGTATACGTATATACACCTTCGTATCTACCCCGCGGTATCTTCTCTTCTCTCTTCCTCGCTAAAGTCAGATCGCCCACAGGCTCCACGAGCCCGACGTTATTATATGTTATCGCCGTGGAAGGTATGGGAACCGGCCTGAGGGGGCACCGAGTACCTATACCTCGGTATTTCTCCCCCCCCCTCTCTCCCCTCGTTGTACCATAACGCACCGACGAGATACGCGGAGAGAAAGAGAGCCGACTCTCTTCCTCTCCAACGTCCCTTCGCGATCCTCAGAGTCACCCGCGTATACCTTCTATCCATCCTCTTCCCCACGTTCTCGCCCTTTCTTTTCTTTTGCCTCCCCCGTCCTTTTCCCAGAGCACTCGTCTATTATATGCTAAATTACGATGACCTTCGGCTATGCACGCAGGGCACGGCTTCACTCGTCCTTGATTACACGCGGAGCAAACGCGTGCGTGAAGCTGTTTGACACGTGGATTTGGCAAGAGCGATTCGTTTCAATGCACGAGGTCGTAACATTATTAACCCTTTGTTATATATAGCACAAGATGTTGAGCAAACCTCATCGTTTTCGAACTTTGACGCTATTAGCTTTACATTGGAGAAATTTTAATCTTCTGCATTTAATTTCAAATATATTATCATAAGACATTTATCAATCTTTGTTATAGCGTAAATAACATGTTAAAAAATACAATCGAAAGTATTTCTTGGGAAACTAAAATAGAATATTTGATAGAAAATCAATTCATCAAGCTGATAGAAAAAAAATTGAGAAAGTGAAATTTCGCGTAACGAAACGTCACATTAATCTCATTATTCTTGAGATAATGAAGTATGGCAGATATCTTAACGACAACGATAGCGTCGAGATAATATAATGAGAAGATTAGTCGCAGCTTACTTTGAACGATGTTGTATTCGTAAACATGTGCTGTGAAACGCGCTTGAAAATGTCACGGGTACTTTCTAAAGAAGCCGAAAAAAGTGACACGTATACGATGCAATGGATCTGCGACCGAGACACACTCGCGTGCATCTGCATATCTACCAAAGCACATTTCACGTTTTTATCCTAAGCAAAGTAAGCGAGTGTGCTGTTACATCCTCATTCAAGCGTGACAATTTTTGATAGAATTAAATCTCTTCCCTATTTCTATTTTCTGTTGATATTAAATAATTCAATTAATTAAATTGAATTAAACAAAGTTTTTATAATATTATAAATAATTTTAGCTAATGAATTTTATTAATAATTCAATAATTTTACACTCTGTCTCTATTGTTATATTTATCATATTTTTCTTTTTTTATCTATACAAATAATTCTGTAGATATTTTTGAATATTTTAAAATATTCTTATTTTTAAGTATTTATTAATAATTTTATATAATTTTGATATAAGATTTTATATGTGTGGAAAAAAATATTATATATTATAAATAAATTATTAATAGCACATACATACACAAGCAGCAAAATTCTGTAAAATGACATGATTATAATACTTTGTTATACTAAACTATGATTAAATTTAACTAATGATAAGCAACGCGCTCGCGCGTTGAGTCGGAATTTATTCAATGAACAGCTGCTTGTACTGAACCATCATTTGAAACTACATCCTACCTGAAGCGATTTCGGCAGGTGACCAAAGTATTAGCACCTGCCAACACTCAGTTAACGGTTGGTCGATAGAAAGCGCAATTCTCACATTGTTACATTGAATACGCGATGCAAATCTCTACAATATTGAATTTCCTAAACTTTGAATATAATACATTATTTTATTTTTGATAAAAGATAATGTTATCAATTATGCTGATGTATTAGTCCATTCAAAATTTGCATAAATCTTGAAGACTTCCATCTGTGTGTGTGTTTATTGTGATCGATGCTTATAGACTATAAAAAATTGCGACTTTCACATACGATAATTTAATTAAAAAAAAAAAAAATCTTATAACTTTTTTCAGATATCCGGAATCTAGACTAGCAAAATTGTTTAATGGCAGCATCCCCATCGTTCTGGATTCTCTAAAACAACATTACTTCATCGATAGAGACGGCGGCATGTTCCGGCACATACTCAATTTTATGCGAAATTCCCGGCTACTCATACCCGACAACTTTGCCGATCTCGATTTGCTGTTAGAGGAAGCACGATACTTTGATATTGCCCGTAAGTTAATAACTCAATTTATTCTTTCTCCGTTGTTTAATTACTTTAATCATTTGTGTAACTCGTAACAATTTTTTAAGCATATCGTATGAAGAAAAAAATCTGAATCGTAAAATATTAGAAGAGCAACAATTTCCGTGCCTGACGAGAGAGAGTTAATATACAAATCGCGATATATCATTTCTCTTCTAATTTTTTTGACCGACTTTCAACCGTGCAATACATTAACTCTCTGTAATAGAATAATAATAACAAAGTGGTTGTCTAAAGTAGTTGTTTACTGGATCACAGGAGTAATACAGAACTTTGAATGCTATAAAATGATGGAAATAAGGAAATTGGTCCCGCGGGACAGTATAATCAGTGTACACACTTCATATCTCGATAAAAATCTGGCTTCGTAGAAAATTTTTCAAAACACTTTCGTAATTTATCATATATATATTTGTATCCGAGAAACATAAAATGCAATAATATATTATCAGAAAAGAAACTTACAAACTTCAAAGTTAGTTATCTGTCAATGTCGCTAAATACATTCTTATACGAATCATCGTTAAATCGATAATCCATTCTTCTTCGGAAGATCATGAACCTAACGTAAACGTATCTCTCTTCCAGCAATGTGCAGGCAACTGGAACAGATGAAGAAGGAGCGCATAAAAAACGGCTCGACAACGATGATGACAGCGTCATCGCCGAGTCCGCCGCCCTCCGGTCAGCTCGGCTCCGGTCGCGGTACCACAGCTTGCACCACCGCGCCTTGCAATCGCGATACCGAGAAGATGCGCGGTAACGACGGCAATTGCAGCTACGAGTGCGTGGCGTTACACGTGAGCCCGGATCTGGGCGAGCGGGTGATGCTGTCGGGCGGACGGGCTCTTCTGGACGAGGTGTTCCCGGAGACGACGCAAGCGGTGATCGACGCGCGATCCGGCGTCGCCTGGCATCAGCAGGACGCCCGTCACGTAATCAGGTTTCCGCTGAACGGTTATTGCAAGCTTAACTCGGTTCAGGCGATCACCAGACTGCTGAACGCCGGCTTTCGGGTGGTCGCGAGCAACGGCGGCGGCGTCGAGGGCCAGCAATTCTCCGAGTACCTGTTCGTCAGGCAATCCGTCAACACCTGACGGAGCACGGCGCATCAGCGCAAAACGATCTCCCGATCGATCCGTTGTCTGCAGCGCGACTACGATCCGGAGTGAGTGCAACTGTCCAGGAGAATCTCTCAAGACTGCATCGATAATATGGTTATTCTGATAAATTACACGGAGCATCTGTTCGACGGAAGGCTGACAGTCGCAACCGCAGTTTGATGCCAAGATACAAAAGTCTTCGAAGCGTATAATGAAGTTTCTCGACGCTTACGTCAAATATCTTGGACAACACTGAGGAAATGTGGATGAATAATTTTTGCGATTTAAATTTATTTCATGAACTATTTTTTATCAAATTTTATCAGCGACAATCTTGTCTATATATACGCAAGTTATAAAAATTGTTTGCATGTATTTCTGACGTTATAATTTGAGATGGCTGACACAGAGGATATTTAATCGATCACTTTAATTAATAAAATGCTAATTATATAAATAAAATATATTACTAATTTAACTGATATAAATTTGTAATATATAAATTTAATAATTTATATAAAATTAAAGATTAAAGAAATAGATTAGCAACAAATTTGGAAAAGAAAGAGATCAAAGGGATATTGCTATTTTGGAACAAATTCAATAATTATCTGCAGTTGCGACGATTACAAGACGTTACAGCAGCCATTCAATAAGAACTTAGATGTGGTTTAGATAGATCGTTGTTGATCGCGATAGAAATTATATAAATTATTGCACATATGTTTAAAAATAAATAAAAATTAAACGGACATTATTTGATTAGATATATTTTCCGACAACGACGATCACCCATTGAGTCACATCTAAAAAGCAATGACCAAACAGCGTATAGTAAACAATGTAATAATGACAACGATGTATCGTGTGATTCACAACAAAGAGCCTAAGCCACATAACATATTAATCGCATATATGCTATCTCATATTTTTTTCTTCCGTCTGTAAAAATGCACTCACATAAAATCTCACCGAAATAAAATACCCATAATAAAATAGCCATAACGGAAAAGCTAGAAAAAGTGAATCAACAATATGTCATAGCTGTGTCTTTTGCGCGCTTTTAATGTTATTTAAGAAGGAAACGTCTAATTGTAAACATCATTGTTCATTCCTCGTGTTACGATCTGCGACTTGCGTTTGAGAATATCAGATGCGCCGATTTTTAACATTGTTATTATTTAATAAAGTGTATCTATATGTATTTAAATGCCATATATTAATTACTGTAAATATTGCGAATAAACGTGTATATACATACGCATATATAGATATAAGTATACTTATATATAAGTATGAATATACATATATTCTACTTAAAATTATTATTCATAGTATAATGAGGAGTCAATAACGAGATTGCAACGCACATTGATTATGTGCGTCGAAAGTCAACTAAATTAAGTTTTCTTCGAGATAATCTAATATAATCCAATACAAATGAAAAGAGAACGGTAGAAGAAAGATATTAAATCCTTACAAGATCGATAAGCATCGACGAGAAATTATAATATATGTTCTTTAAATGATATTTTGATGAAGATTTAAGAAAAATGCAAATTATATAATTGCTAAGAAACATTCTTATATAAGTAATCATTCCACACAATTAATCTAATAAAATGTTTATTTTACATTTCAGGAAAGTGCAGCTTATTATTTCATACGCATCGATTTCCCTCAATACTTTAAGAAAGATTAGTGAAATGTATATTATTTTTATTTTTCACAACATATATAATGCACCGCGTGAGTTGTAATTTAATTACCACTATCACTGAGAGAAAAATAGCAGTATCATTAATGGCGAGTAATCTAGATTTTTCTCTAGAAAATAAAGGGACAATAATTTTGCTGTTCGAGAAACGAGTAAAAGTATAGACGGCGAAATTATTGTCACACTCGCAATCAATTCTCGATTGCTATGGACGTCGCATTACGCCCGAAGCAAAAGAATTTTGCTTCATGCAATAAAATTATTAGTCAAACAAAATCGTTGAACATAACATGGAGATTGGAGAAATTTATTACAAGACAGAGAGTAAGATTCTTTCACAATTCTTTACTTCTTTATGTTTTTTAATTGAATTATTTTGTACACAATCTCTTGTAATAAATTTTCATATTGTATCCAACTTCACAAGCAATAAAATTTATTAAAGTGCCGATGCATAAATTTGAATTATTTGACATATCAATAATTAATCAGATTGCAAGATAGAAAAACTATTCTGCAAAAATTGATACTAAAAAAAAAATGTTATTTTATTTAAAAAAGAATAATAGAAGAATAATAATAATCCTCATAAGAATTGCAAATTCTCAAGAATAGCAATTCTCTTCAAAATTAAAATTAGATTTTATATTAGCAAAACATATCCCATATAAAAATGAATGAGATATTTTTGTTTATGTATATTATTTTCACGAATTTATTTCGGATATTATCAAATATAATTGTCAAATATATATTATCAAGATTGATTATAATACAATATATATATATATAGTTATAAAACACAAGGCATAAATGCTGAGACTATTCAATCAATGTTTTAATTAATTGCATTATTATTTTGCATATAAAAATAAATATGTGCAGAGAGAAAGATTTCAGATGTACAAAAAAATGTGTGTCGATCAATTTGATAATGATTATGCAAGAACGCGAAACGCATACGCGAGAAGCGAAGTAAGAGAGCTCATTGGGACCGAGTTGATCACGTAACCGCGGGAATAAGGGATAAAGCGCACAAACGTCGTGCCCTTGGGCCCCGTATCCATGGTTACTGTGAACTCAATATCCGCGTCGCCCGAGGGTTTCATAGCCCGGGGCTGTCATCCCTCGAATCCACCCGGCGGAACGCTTTTCTCTCTCTCTCTCTCTCCCTCTCTCGTTTACCCTCTCCCGCTTTCTCTCTTCCTCTGACGTTCCGCTCTTTATCTCCCTTTCTCTCCGTGATTATATTCCATTTCTGGATCACCCTGGTCACCTTGGTCCTTCGATACACGACACGGAATAGCGAAATAGCCGTCGGCTACGCGGAAGACAGAGGCTCGAAATTCAAGGATATCCTCGGATAAAATCCCACCGTTATTGTCTGCATAAAAATCGAGGCCGAGACCGATATTTTACTATATTTTGCATTCGATTTTATTATACGCTTTTTTTGTCTTTTATCAATTTTTATCTTTTAATTAGATTGTGCAAAAACAATTCAATGTCAATGTTAACTCATGACGAAGAGCTTATTTAATAGATAGGTACAATAAAGACAAATCTTATTTGTGTAAAGCAAAAATTACATAATTAGAAAATGTGTAAAATATCAGAAGATAATTATATATATACATATAAGCACGAATTTTTTTCGATTTTCATCTTTAATATTTAGTTATCTAGTCTCTATTATATGATCGTCTCATATGCACTATAGAAACAATGCAATATAAAGATTTCTATGATAAAAAATATGAAAAAAATAAAATAGATATATATTTAATAAAATATATATATATATATATATATATGTCCTTTTAATAGACATTTTAATAAAATAAAAAAAAGTCTAATTAAAAAATGAAGAAATATAGTTTATATTTTGACGAAAGATTCGTTTCTGTATTTATTATCTTATTCTTGCTGTGCTTACCCACAGTACAATTTATAAAAATATCATAATGTACCACAAAATTGTGTGTAATATACTGTATTATTTTTTTATATATTTTTCTATTTATAGATATATTAATATTCTATCTATTGGCAGTAAAGAGAACGTTATGATTCATGCGTGACTTTATGTTTTGCTTCGAGTTTTTAAAGAATGATATAATAATTGCAAAGAGAAAAAGAGTTAAATGAAAACTTTTTATATGCTCGACAAAATTAATATATAATGACAGCTTGCATGCATTTTTTCAAATAAAATATACAGTTATTAAAAACGACTTATTTATAGAAGATATACATTGTCATTATTTCTGTCACAACAGAAATGACTTGGATATTAATTAAACGAGTCAAATAAATATTAAATTTGAGCATTTAAATTTTAGTATGAATGCTGAATTCTCAATCATAATAACTCTTTCAAAATGATCAAATCAATCGCGATGACAAAATAAATAATAAATATGAAACATTTTATTTATATATACGCATACGCACACACACAGAATATGTATTAATGAAACGTTAGATAAGATTCTATTTAACACAATGGTATCACTTTCCCAATTATAAATCTGTGATGCAGAATCATCGTGCTATAATATCTCTCTAAAGTTACGACAATTTATATCTTTAAATATATCTATCTTTCCTACACATTATATTCATTCAGTTTTTTTTACGTAAAACCAATTGAAAAGCAATTATAGCATGTAAGTATAGCATGTCAACAATAATCAACAATTACCACAATTGTATACATTGCTTATTTTGATTATTGATATTTGGAAATGAAGGAACATCATATCGTATCTCGGAATATATTATTATAGAAATAGAGGAAGTATATCTTATTTATTTTTACTATGTTGCTTGTCTTGACCAAAAATTGGAAGCACAGAAATTGGAGTAATAAAAACAATGATATAAATTATTTGACATGGAACATAGAATAGAAATATAATGAAATAAATCATGTGCTATATAATCTTATAACACTAAACTGCGGATTAATAATGAAGGTGACACACCGTATGTGGATATTTTGAGAGTACTCGAAAGTAGATATATAATTTTACTCTGTAATTATAATGTACAAAATTTCTTCTTAAAGTAAAACATAAATTATATCAAAAAATAATTAAAATAATATGAAATGAAATATTTCGATAAAAATATCCTTAATACAAGAATATGAATATATAAGTTTCACAATAAAACACATAATTGACTTAAAAGAAAAAGAAATCTACTAAAAATGTGCTAATTTATATTGCACAGATAATTTCATGTATTGTAAATGATATGATATACACATGTGTATGAGATACAAAGAGATTAATAATATATTAAATATTATTAATCATAAGTATCATACATGCAATATTTTCTTAATTGTATTGAAAGAATATACTGTGTGGGCATACAGATAGTATAATAAAATATTGACACAAAAAGAAAATTAATAAAAATCGATATTTTTAAGCATTATTCTCTCTATCTCTATGATCTCAGGCACCCACGCATACATATTTGTGATTATTCTTTTTACATGTAAATCAGGTACTCACTTTGAATTTATTTTAATCGATTATGCAAAGTATAACTTTCCGCGGAAGTTTATCTTATCAGTAGAAGAAGTTGCGCATCAATTTCAAGAAGGAGAAATATAAATAATTAAATTAACATCACTCAAAAGAATATTGATCATTCTTATTTTTGTAAATATTTCTTTAATAAAAAACGTAACAGCTAATTTTTTTATAAACACTGAAAATCGTAGTTCGCAATATACAACATAATATACTGATAACAATTCCATTTTCCAGTGGAGAGTAGCTATATTGTGTTGTACCAACATTGAAATTATCACTATTTAGTAATTATATGTAAGATATTGTACAAATTATTCCATACTTTTTGGACAGTGTGCTCATGGTATTATTATTACATTATACAGTTTGCAAAAATACGATTTACTATTATAACAAAACCTACTTATTTTACACTAGCGCTACAGTGTCCAAAAGTATAGGTCAAGTATTACAATATAGCGAACCTATACATAGTGACAATGTACACTCATTCACTTACTGTAATCACGCATTCATGTATACATTATGTAACAATGTTTCTACAGTGTTACCTCGTTAAAAGATTATTCGGGATCGGTCGCTATCCTCTAATATGGACGCACGGACTTGTTTACCTTCCAGGAACTGTCCCATAAATCTTGCCAATGGCCAAATGATCTGAACGAACATGAGAGACAAGAATGTCAGCGAGCAAAATAGAGCATCAGATAAGACTTGAGTTTGCTCGCTCAAAAAAATGGGAGAGGAGAGAAGGGAGGAATAACTCGTGCTAGTACTCGTATAGCGTGGAGCGAAAAATCTTTCTTGTAACGAGGAAGCACTGTATATGGCCAGACACAACGTTCTCTCTTGCCATGAAAAGACTATATAGAGACTAACTGCGAAACATGTGCTCATACACATTGCTCCTTTCATTGATGCGATTTCGTGTTGAAAAATAAAGAACTATTATGTTACATTTAAAAAATGTATACTACAGTTAAAAAATGTTCAGTCATTTACAATAAGGAAGCTTAGTATCGACACGGTGGAAATAATTTTATTTTGAATATATGCGGTATTCTCCAAGCCGACTGCCATTGAATTTCATTGCAATATGCAATTCGCGATGAAACACTGTATATTACAGCATAGAGTAACATCGCGCGATCCATCGAGCTCAGCTTATAAAATACCATGTAGATAGAGCGCCAGATTTCGGGCGGGTCACGAAAGTTCCTGCCCTTGACAGTACATCACTTCAAGTACGATTTATACAATGTTGTGCTTCTACACGTTTCTTTCTCCTGCTCTAAAAGGAATAACAAATCCCTGAAATTCACTCTTTTTAAACGTGGTCTCATTGGCATTTGTCTGTTTAATCCGCTAGCTGATGCGTTTGCGCCAGGAGTTCCACCTGTGCTATTGGTCGATCCCGCTATGTCTAGCTTAGGCTTCTTACGAGGGCCAATTGCTTGTAAAGCTGTTAAATTCGCTTCCCTTTGCCTTAATTCTTCCATTTCTGCACGTTGCATCTGAAACATTTTATATATTTTAAGTAAACTGCAATTAACGAAAAATTAAAATAAACATACTATGACTTATCATATAAACTTATTGCACAAAAAATCATAAATATTTATATGTTACCTCTTTGGCCTTAGCCTTCAATTTGGCTTGCTCGGGATCTTCTGTTTTTGCGCGACTTTTCGCGGCACGTAAAAGCATTTCTCGTTCTTGTTCTTCATGTTTCCTACGCTCAACTTTATCCAAGTCTTCCAAAAATTTTAATTGCGCTCTTACATCTTGAGTTACTTCATATCTAGGATCGACCTTCAAATAATAAAAAAAAAAATGATGCAAAAACAGAAGGAAAAGATATAAAATGCTAATTTATATAAAAAAATAATTTTAGTTTATAATGAGATGTATATATAATTTATACTTATATTACTAAATAAATACACAAAGATTCAAGATAAATAAAATAATCAAATCTTACCTTTATAAGATCTATCCTATGTTCTGCGATAACTGCTAATTTTTCTACTAAATTTTTTAACCTCTCTTGTACAGCATGTGAAATTAATGCTGCTACTTCTTGATTTGGTTCTTCCAAACTATGACTGGATGCTAAAATAGTATATTTTTGTATAAATCTAATCTGTATTAATATATTATTTTGTATTAATTTAATAACCACTTTAATAACCACCATTAATAAACAGATAAAATTGAAATTACCAATTTGTTTAATTCTCTGTTGTAATGGTGTCATATGCAGAAATACTTCATCTTTACAAGATCGTATTTGGGTACCAACAAATTCTGTAGAACCAAGTATTCTTTGAGATTCTTCTGCAAGATTAACACCACCCATAGCTGCTACATCATTTATATCATCATCCGCCCTATGTAACAAAATACGATTACATTAATATATGTTTATAATAATTAGTATGCATTATTTTATTTAATATATATTATATATTTATTATATTATTTTAATTAATATTGTTTTATTGATGTTTTTTCATTCATTTATTAACTTATTAAGAGTAATAATTGCTTATTTTGTTTTTTTATGTTTTTCTTAGAAAATAGAACTTACGTATATCCTGCTGATGAAAATGTTTTTTTCTCTTTTTCCTTTGCAGTCGGTTTTTGAATAAGAGAAGGCACTACGGCTTTATTAACAGTAGTGGTTGTATTGACTGTTTTGCCTTGCGTTGTAGTCGTGATTGTTTTTACGACCGTTGTTGTAACTATAGGTGGTTTCTGCACTATAGGGGCAGTCGGCCGAATTCCAGTTACTGGTACTGTCGATTTTACAGTATACGCTGTAGTTGGAGTACGAACCAATGCCGTTGTGACTGGTCGAACCTAAAACAATTAATTTTTATTGCATATTTGTAACAAGATTATAAAAAAATTTTAATATAAACTTCGAGAATGTAGTATTGAAACAATTAATTTATATATTATTAAAATGCATATATAAGTTTAGTTAATCAACGGATTCTAAATTCATATAACTATTCTAGTCTATGATTCTTTTATTTTTAATAAAACAAAATAAATGCAAATTTTTTTTAGATATCTGATATCATTATACTATCATATCAAGATATCACATATATAAACACATACTAATATTATAACAAATTATAAAAATCTTACAAGTCTTTGTGGAACAGGTTGGGCAGGCCGTGGAACTGTTGTTACTACTGCTGCTGCTGCTGCAGCTGTTACTGCTGTTTGAAGCGGTGCCATTACTCTTACTTGTGTCGTTGCTGTTGCAGTTGCTGTTACAGGAACTGTCGCTGCCACTGCGGGTCTATATTGAGTTTGCTAGAAAACATAGCAAAGTATAATTAATAATAATAATAAGTTAGAAAATAAATAATATAAATGAGATGAGAAGTCCTTTCTTTTCTTTATTATAAATATTACTAATATATTATATATTCTCTTAAAAATAATAAGTTATATAAATATAAATATAAATATAGATTTGTGATAAAATGTAATATATTAATATTTCAAAAAAAAATTTTTAAAAACATGTTCGTTTTCTTTTCAGAAAATGATTTCTCTGCAATATTTCTCTTTACAAGAGTCCAAAAGCCTAAAAATTAATACTTTTATTATGAGAAATTATCACACTTTACCTACCTCTTATAGAATTAATAGAATTCATAAAAGATTCATCATAAAAGATAATTAATTCTACCTGTGTAATAGTTGGAACAACAGCTGAAGCTATGGAGAAAACAACATTGGCTGGAGGAGGTTTTATTCCTTCTATAGATAATTCTTTTGTGACAAGCGATTGCCGCAGAAGCGGCAGACTTTTCTTTAAGAATCCGATGAGACATGGTTGTGGTGAAGCATTTAATAATTTTTCAAGCCTATCACAAAACTCTTCTGGTTCAACTCTAGCATCAATCAGATCTTGTATCAAAGTTCGGACATTGCGTTCCACTGATTTAGGTTCTCGACTAGATAATTCTAATAAGTTTGCTAAGAATTTACGGCACTTTTCTTTGGTATTATCAATAGTTTGACGCTAAAAGAAAGAAAAAACATTATTTAAATAAATATATCACATAAAACATTATAAATCATATTATTTTAAATTTAATTTTATATAAAACATACTGGTGCGGATGTTTGAACTGTTTGAACAGTAGTAGCCGTTGGTGCAGAAGTAGTTGTAGGTGCTGTAGTTACTGTTCCTGGGGTTGTAGTAGATGTAGTAATAGTAGGAGCAACAGTCTGTAGCAATACATATAAAAAAATAAATATTATTTATATACATACAACAATAATTGCAAATATGCTTAAAAATATAAAGTTATTTTTGCAATACATAGAGATATTTTCAGAATATTAAAGTGTTAAGTATGTTTAAAACAAATTTATAGAATATTATATAACTTTTATATTTAAATGTAATTAAAAAATATAGATTGCACGCAAAAATGATTATAATAAAATATAAATACCAAAAAAATAAATTTTAATAAGTAATCATAATATTAAAAATAAATTTTTCACTATGAAAAATAAATCATTGAAAATCCTTGCAGCACATACATAACTCTGTTTCCACTTTTTTTCTCAATAATTATATTTATAATTAAAATAATTTTAAATAACATTAAGTAAAATTATATATTCTATGACTAAAACAAAGAGATAAATTTCCTAAATTTAAAAAAAAAAATTCAAGATAGCGAATCAAAAGTACAAAATTATTTTCTCATATATAATGAGATGTTTTAACTTTTTTCATTACTTATTGCATGCAATAGAAGAATTTTGCTAAATTCTATGTAACTATATTCTTGATTACAAACTGCATCTATTTTTTTATACATGCATGCCAAAAATTAAAAATAAGAATACTCCTATGAAAAAATTTTACTGGTTATTGGAGAAAACTATAAACATATAAGTTTTCTTTCTGATGATAATTATCCAGATTAACAACGTACTTAGTAAATAATTTAAATTCTCTTACATTTATGTTAAAGTAATGTATATATCTTAATGTATATATAAGTATAAAAGTACATGTACAATATTTTACTAATAGATAAAATTAAAAAATATAAAGCTGTTAATGGTTTTCCTCATTATCTTTTTTAAATTCAAGAAAGTTTGGTAACAACTTATTTATTACAATGTATTCTATAGACGCACTTGTACCTTGTACAGACTCGTATTTTATTCTTTTTGTAATTGTAAAGACATTAATATAGAAAATATATATTATTTGAAATATAACATATGCTAATAAGTAATATTTATGGATCGTTTTACTTTACTTTACAGGATATTATATACAGACCTTCCATCAAATTTTGTATTATACAATATCAAAAAATTTTTTAAAACTATTTTAAAAATAATTGTACAATACTATTTTGTTAAACAATTATAATATTACATTGTTAGCATTATATAGAATAATAATAATTAATTTTTTATCTTTTTACTGTTATTATTTTTATTTTAATTAGAGATAAATAGATTTGTAGAAAGTAAATTTATGCAAATTTGAATAATGTATTTATGCATGCGTATACTATTAGATATAGCAATAAGGAAATAATTTTAATAAATATATATATAAAATTATAAAAAAAACAAAGAAGATGTATAAATATTCTCACACAATTATGTTCTTTTTTTAAAAAGAATTTATCTTTAATCTATAGCACTTCCTACATAACACCTTTAACCGATAATTCATGCAATATATTTGATAGACATTGAACTTTAATGCATTTGCTACACTCCACGAAACTCAAAACATACTACCAAAGAAATGCACCCCAAAAGTAGGCTAATCATGAGATGTTATCAATTATGCAATTTAAGTTTATAGAACATTTAGATCAAAATTATGTTGATTATAGATAATAACGTTGCTTGTAAAATTTTTGTGCACTCACAATACATATTTAAAAAAACTTTAAGATTTGTAAATATAATATAATAATGTAATAATATAATAATATAATAATATAATATAATGATGTACTAAATATTCAAATAATATTAAAATAAACAAATAATTTATAATTAAAGAAATTTTTGTGTCATAAATAAATCAAATTTAAATGTGTTGAATGAAAAGTACAAATTGTAAGCATAAAATATATTGGCTTACTGATAACATCATTCCACAGAAAACAAAGTCACAAACTAAGAAGTCTCTACAGTAGCACTACATCGAGTCTTGTAAGAGGTATAAGAGTGCGTCACCTGAACAGATTTTCTTAGAGTGGCGAGTGGTGGGCCAGTGAACTGGGTATTCAGCCTACTTACAGCCGGCACTGAAGTTAGGCGATAGGTAGTGCCCGGAGATGGTGCAGCAACTACTGCATTGCCAGCTATACTATTCGGCGTAACTGCAGTACCAGTGGGAGTACCTGCAGTTGGAGCTGGACCTACCCTCAATAACTGATACTGTCCATTTTCTGTTTTTAATAATAGATGACCTTGAGTACCAGGTTGAAGGCCATGAAGTGCCTGTAATGTTATCTAAAAAAAAATTAATAAAAAATTAAAAAATAATATTTATTATCATATAATTTATAAGTTGTATATATTATGGAGAGTCAAATGATACATAAAATAAAATTATACAATGTCCTACTTTGTATATGCTGTGTGTGTGCGTGTGTGTGTGTGTTGTGTGTATCATACATATATATACATAATTAAGAAAAATTTTGCTACATTATTCATATTTATAAATGCTAAAGCATATCTTACCCCTGGAGCTCCTGGTCTCGCTCCTACCAATTGGTGTTGTCCAATTACCACTCTTGGGGTAACTTGCTTATTAGCTTGCTGTCCTGCTACTGGTGTTGCAGGACGCATTGTATTTACATTGAGAATTTGAACACTGCTGGGTACTATCGTCGAAGTAACTCCAGCCTTGGCCTGCAATGCTGTGCTCACTGCATTGCCAGCCACAGAGACTGGAACCGACATTGGAACAGAAACCATGCCACCGGGTGCTACACTAGTCTTAATCACTAAAGCTGCGCCTGTCGGCTTATTCACTGCGGTCACTGTTTGACTACCTGTCTGACTGACAGAACCGACATTGGAAACAACGTTCGATGTAGTCTGCAGTACCGGTTGTGAAGTTATACCTAAGGTACCGTTCGCTAACTGCCCAACAGTTTGGGCAGGAAAGGTGAGCTTATTATTCGCATTTGCCACCCCTGTAGTGGCTATAACTTGTCCAACGCCGGGATAGATAATCTTTACTGATTCATGTGCCTTGGTCAAGCTTGGTATATGCGTGCCCTGATTGCTCGACACCTGATTGGTATTCGATACTTGATTGATATATGCAGCAGGAGGTATTCCTGGCGATTGTGTGTGCTGTTGTTGCTGCTGTTGTGTGGTGATGACCTGCGGCGCCACTGCATTCGAAGTAACCACGTTTACTGGCAGCAAAGTGCTGGTGGTAGTGATGGGCTTAGTGACCTCTTGAGTCATTAGACTATTCACAGTGGTCACACCGCTGCCGTTCGAAACCCCATGTTTCTGCGGCTGTACCGCGGTGATGGTGCCCCCGTTGGAAATAGCGCTGTTCACCTGATGATTCTGTTGGCTCACCGATGCGGGACTCGCTTGATGGCCGGCCACAGTCGGCGTGGACGTAACAAGCTGTGTCTCGAGGGAGCCCACTATCGCATTCACTGCGGATTCGTCGACATCCGTGCTCAGAGCTTCCTCTAAAAACTTAGCTGACGCCATTTTCTTCCAAGCTCCAACTGTAAACTGAACTGCGCATGCGCCTGTCGCAAATTATTCCCATGGTGCATTGCCTCTCCCCCCCCCCCGCCCCTCCACTCGCCCCACTTAGCGCAGCGGAAAATTGTACGCGGCGAGTTCTCTGTTTACCATTGGACAGTATAACCGCCAAATTCTCGCCATTCTAAAGGCACCGTAATTGCTTCCGAATATTCTCGACGATCACGTATTTCCGGCCGCATGCACTTCGTCGCGATCAACAAGTCGCGCAAAACCATCCGTCGTTCACGCCGCGAGTCGCGTTATGGCTGTCAATAGCGGGCACACACGTCACCCGCCAAAATGGCATCTTCGAACGTATATCTCCGACACGCCGTTCATACAAATTAATAAAATGTATAATGACGATAAGACATGCAGTATCTATGCAATATTACGCGAGAAATGGGATGCAATTTTTTTTTTCTTTAAGTCTCTTACCGGAAGCGTGTTTAATCAATCTCTATTTGATTACTTGAAAACGATCAAAAGAAAGCATGTCCCGAAATCCGTAATCGTTCCTCTGCGGGTTATGTGCGTTCCCAAATCTGAGATAACGGTTCCCTTGTTCGAGAGTCCCTAAACACAATATCACATGATTGGCTGTCAACTAGAATTTTTGGGACCTTAAGAATTCTCTATTTGATAGCCAATATCGTGATATTGTTTACCTATGTTTTTCTTACTGGAAAACTCGTGATAAAGATAGAGTCCCATATATACATACATAATAGCCTCGCACAATAGACGCGATGAACGATGGTCAATATCCAATCAGAATTCTGCTTTTCTGAAAAAGCAGAGCTCTCATTGGATATCGCGTCCAAAGTGCGAAAGCCATAAAGGGCGTTTATTTGGATATATTTTGATGCAGAACGTTCTGATTGGCTAATCGTGCGGAACTCCTAGATACCCTGAATCGTGGATACTCATATATATAATACTATATTACTGATCACGTATTTTCCCAATAAGCGGCGTTAGCAAAAACATTATGGTGCAAATGTATATTAACCTTTTCCTTCCACAATTTGTACACTTGATGCAATGCGCATGCGCGAATTTTGTTGAGCCAATAATACTACATATATGGCCTACATATGCCAGCGCATGCGCATACGTACATGAACTGTGGAAGCGAGAGATTGATATACGTCTGCACCGTTTTCGCCCGCGTTGAGCTTTGACTAGCAATATAATAGTTACATATATGTGGATACTAAAGGCCATTGCACGTTAAAAAATTTTAGTCGTAAGTCCGTAAGAAAATTGACCAATCACAATCAAACATTCTAAACATAATAAGAATATTTGAACTGTGATTGGTTGATTTACTTACGGCTTTACGATTACGACTAAAATTTGTTAACGTGCAATGGCCTTTATGGTGCACATTAAAAGCTGCTATTTATGAAGTATATGAATGCAATGATATAATATATAAAGATTTTGATGATGAAAAAATAATGTATGTTCTGTTAAATAAAATGACAATTATCATGATTGGATTTTAATTACTTAAAATGTTTGTTATTTTTTTTTTATTAGATAACTTCACATGTATAGCAGTCTTTAATATGCATCAGTGCGACGCAGTGCAAATGACCGAATTCGCTATAACATTCTATATCTATAATATATAGAGATCAGTGGCAGTATTGATGTAACTTTTAGATTTTGAACAATTGGATATAGATAGATCACAAACAGCTGATCATTAAATGCTCAATAAGCGGTTGTTGTATTAAATGCCCATTATCACTAAATAAAAAATTTAAAAAATTGTTATGGTCTGTAAACTTTATATATATCTTTTTTTTCTTTTTTTTGACGATTTGTCACTCGTGAAAAGGTTTAAATTTTTTTATATTTATGAAAAAAAAAATATATATATATATATATATATATATATTCTATTATTTTATATCTGACACAACTTTCTACTCACTAAAGAAAAAAAATTTTTAACATACTTAGTGTCTTTTTTATAAATTCAATACTTTTTCATATCATTTTTCATTTCATTAATTCGTTTTTTTCTTAATGTCATTTTTGTGACAAAATATTATGTTAACCAAAGAAAAGTATACTTGGCATCTTTTTTTTACATGTATATTTTTAACATTTAAATTTACTTACATCACAGAGAATTCTCAAAAAAAAAAGGTCAATCTTTCTCTTCAATATTTTTAATTATAAAGTGATTTTTAATAATGTAATTCATATTTTTCAGAGTTTATTATATAAACTTCTTAAAACTGTCTAAAATGAATGGACAATATAGCCACATACAATTTAAAAAAAATTTAATATTTTCAGAAATCATGGTTCTTCGTCATTTCTTCAAAATAAAATTTCATACTACCATGTTAAGGCTCAGGTGACCAATGCGGCCATGTCTGAATTTCACTAAACAGAGCATCTCCAGGACTCAAAGTTTTCGAAACTTGTCGGTGACCTAACAGTTTATAATCGGACGCAATTTTACCAATTTTGACACCGATTTCTATAATTTTTTGCGCAGCATGTAACTGTATTTTTGGTGGTTTGACCGTATTGAATGTGCCGATAAAAGAGATACCGATGCTTTTTTTATTGAAACCGAAAGAATGAGCACCGACGTAATCCCAATTTCTGCCAATGTATGCGAGACCATCGCCACCGACGAGGAAGTTATAGGCGATATCCGACCATTTTCTAGACTCTATGTGGAAAGTCTGAGCGAATCTCACATGGAATGTACATTGCGATTGCGTGTCGCAAAAGTCTGTGACGGTGTGACTAATAATTACATATGGTACTGGTAGCTTCAATTTTTCCAGAGGTTCTGAAGGTGGTTGCGCCCCCCATTCGTTCCTCTGGACAAAACGTACTGATGAAGTTACTATACCTGAAAATCATAAATACACATATATAAAACATCCAAAATATAGTAAACATAAATGAATTAAAAACTGATTAATTTTGTATTAAATATAAATATCAAAATATTAATATACATCATAATGCATATTTTAACAATGAAATCTGATGCATTTCCGAATGAGGATACGAAATGTTTCGCAACGTTCAGCTATACTCATTTTATAATCGCGAAGCTAAAAATAGATTTCCTAGATAAATAAATACATGCAATAAATGAAAAATGTAAAAGACAAATTGGTGACTTTGCAAAAGCATAATATAATATTTATCTCGAATTGCAGATATAAATTTTCCAGATGGCTAATTACCGTCGAGAGATGAGTTTGGACTTGCCGGGGAAACTGGCGTTAGCGGTGCGTCTGTATAACGAGCGAAATGTACAATAGCAATTACTATGGCAGTTAGAAATATTAAGGCTAGAGTGCACGATAAAAACGCACATTTCCACGTCCATAGCCATTGCATCACTAAAATAATTACAAAAGTTATATTAAATATAACAAAACATTAAATATAACAATAACAGATTAAACCTAATATTTATTAAACATCCAGCACAATCGATTTTATTACCTTTATTTAATTGGGTATTTTGTAGAAAAATAGGTTTGTCGGCGACTCCATCATCCTTATTCGTCGACAAGTTTGAAACGTTGGCGTCGGAAACACTGACCTCGAATTTGCTTGCCTCCTGTATTGCAGCGGGATTCGTGTAAACGAATTGCTTTATGGTAACCGGACCTTTGTAGAAGGTCTTGTTACCCAGATGCACGTTCGTCGAGTTCTTCACGCATACATCGCCGAAGTTCGACGGATCGGCATTCGGGAGGACGACATCGCCGTTCGTGGTGGCGATCGCTTGATGTTGCTCGACGATGGTCGAGGATACCGGCAGATTCGTGATCCAACCGTGTTCAACTTCCGTCTCCTCTTCCTCATCGTCGTCGTCTACGTCACTGCACTGCGTAGAGGAATCTCCAACGCTACCATTGCCTGGAACAACTACCGCGGTTTCCTTCGCCGATCCTGAAACCTCGCCACGAAATTTATCGATCCTGTGACTTTCAACGGACACAACGGCACCGTTTGCGCGGTCCTGCTCCTTGTTCTGATATTGATGATTATCGTCGGACGTCTGCTGCTGCTGTTGTACCAATGTCACCATGCCCATGCACTATATGGAGACCATAAGTTTCTTTACATATTGGAGTTGTTTTGTGAGTGATATGCCGCATGTAACAGGATGCGCTTCTACATCATTATTTCGAAAGTAGTCGCCATTATATTTATGTTTGTTTCAGAGTAAAATGATCATTATATCTATAATAGCAACAAGTAACAATAATTTTGAATTATGTTTCTTCTTACATATTTATTGGGGATTACATCAATTATAATAAGGCGATAAAAAGAATATGAATGTAAGATGAGTGTCCTTCAACTATAAAAAGATCTATAACGAATTGATTTCTTAGTAAAGTATGTATAGTTATGAACCGATCTAAACAATATATAGTACGCGTATACGTGAACTATACTCGTTATAATATCATATTCGTTGGTATCGTTATCGGTATAAATATATATCGCAATGGGAAATTTTTAATTAGTCATAACTAATTCAGATTTGCATTTGTGATTTTAGTAGGTAATTTCTTGTCATATATATCTTTTTGACAAATTATATATCCATTATAGGAATAAAGAATTCATTATGGAAGTGAAGACATGTATATGCAATACACATCACGTTTATAATGGGATCATCAGTAAAATAAAATAAAATGGAGAAAGACTTCAATCGAAGCGCATCATTCATGATCGTTATCCGCTAATTCAATGATTGATAACCATTTGCCAAATTAATCCTTGTAAGTCACATATTTTTTTGCTCTGGTTACATATGGGCCATAATGTCTTGTCACGATTTTAGTTGTGCTTAAAATGCTTGAAAAAATCTACAAAGATTGATATATATTTTTTGAAATCTGTAGAAAATAACCATGTGCAATAAAAATTAAAAAATAAATGTTCAACATTTTTTTATTAAGACTTCGAGATATTCTATCATTAAAATATCGATAGAATCGAAATGACCTTTATGTGACCTTTAAGAGTTAAGAATGAGATTGACTCACATTCGAAATTACCTCATACAAATCATCGTTCTTGTTGGCAGTGGTCACTTTGCTAACACAAAGCCCACCATCGATCTATGACGACATCTAAGACACTTGTGGAAGATGCTTCGCAGAAAGGAAAACTTCATTCGAGTCAATCCCGATTTTTCAACACTTCGTCGAACCACTTATTCTATTAGAAAATTGAATTTTGATTTCGCGGGAACAAAGTACGATTCGAATTCAGCCGGAACCACGATATCTTTGTTGATCCTACGACACTGTCAGATAGATATTAGTGTGGATGATGACGCCATGCGGCTGCTGAAGGACGAGGAGGCGCCTTGGAGGTGGAATCGTGGAAATGCTCGTTCTCGCGAAAGTTGCAAGAGAATATATAAAGCAAAACAAAGAAAAGTAAATATATGAAAACTGGTCTCTCGACAGCCTCGCGCAATGTCCTCGTTAATATAATCGGATAATAACACTTTGGATTTTCCTACCGATACACGGATGGTACCGCGATGGTCACCATGTCACGCGCAATCTGCGTCACTTGCGAATCGCACTGCGTATTTAAAAAAAACACAAAAAAACGTTATATTTTATATATATGTCTATATAATGTTCGACGTTCGTTATTACCGAAAAGAATGAATATTATAGCTGCAGGGCGTCTCGACGCTCATTAGCGCTGTTGATCAGATTGTTGACGAAATTAAAATATTAACTAATGGCGGCATTATATCCGTTCGATACGACTCGTAATAGACTGCTGTCGCGCTGTCGACATGCTTGGAAATCATTGGCCCCACTCTATGCCTCTTTCTCTCACAATCAGCGGTGACTGTTAACGATATATAATGTGTGTCTCGCATGTTTGTACGATAACGTAGCTTTGTACGATTCTTGGGTTTTTCATGGAGCACATCGGATGAATCTGCATCTTCTGTCCGGATGTTCAAAGATTTCTAGCATATCTCAATGACACTAAATACCTTTTATATTATTTTTATTGTAATAATTTTTATTGTATAATTTTTAATCAAGAAATATTTTACGCGCGCAAAATTATAAAATATGTTTTGCACGCTATTATTATATTTATTTCTAATTACGAAACCGTATATTTTCAAAAAGTTTAAAGATGGAAAAAGAATATGTTGCAAGGAAAGAAAAAGAAATCCATTTGTTTGTTAAACAAAATTATATATTCAATTATACAATATTATACTATAAAATCGTTTTATGTTAAATTTAATCGTAAAATTGTATCTTCTCTAAGAAGAAAATATTTTGATAAACGATCTCTGAGAAAAAATGCAATAGCGTGAACTTTAGATAACATGCGATATTTTTAAATCTCTGTGAGTAAAATAAAATTACAAATTAAAATAAATGTATTTGGAGTGTCGAGATTTTGATGTATAAACATCTTATTTCGATAATATTATACTAAAAATATATTATATATTGAGTAATATATATAAATCGTTAAACTTATGCGAATATTCGAAATGATCATAACCAATAATAAATGAAAATATGTGATAAATGAATAAACACGAAGACGCACTCATACATATAAATTGATAATTTCTACAGTCTCAATCAATATTTTTTTTTATGCTATCACATTAGTTTATGATAGAGGCTTTCATATCATAACTGATATCATATTTAATTTAAATGCGCGTTGTCGCATCAACTTTAGTTGTATAAAATTACAGATTACGGCTAAAATCGAATTTCTTATGTAAAAATTGAACGTAGAAATTAATTTTTTTTTTTTTCAAAAAAATAGGAAATTGCAAAAATATATTTTTAAAGTGTTTATATTAAATTATCTATTTTTTAATACAATGTATATAAATAATACTGGGATTTTATAAAAATGTGGATTGAGAGAGAGAGAGAGAGAGAGAGAAAAGAAAAACTTTGTTGAGAAAAAGTTAATACTTGTTTGTAATTCAAGTCATTTAAATGAAGCCAAGTAAATAATAAACGTATATATGGTACAATACAAATTGATTAGAGTGAAAATTATTAAGAAATTTAATATCACATCATTAAATTAAATAATTATCAAGTTTTATTGAAGATAACACAGTCAAAGTGATTTTTAAAATGCATACCAAGTGTAATATCGATAATGTATATATATGCAGCAATAACAATATCCGTTTTGTGTTTTCTAAATGTATTAAATGATTTTTTTTCAATATCTAAATCTTTGCCATAACAAGAGAGGAAAATTTTATATATTAATATCTTAATAATAAATAATTAATACATCCTGTCTGTGTCTCTCTTTCTAGCATTAAAACTGACCCCTGCAATAATATAGTTCTATATAACTATAATATAATACGCATCTTTTTTTTACTATCAGCAACATTGCAATAATTTATAGTTAAACAACTCGCATAGTTCACATTAATTCTATAACTGTAGTAAGTAGGTTGTAGCCTTGTTTTTTCTTAAAATTATGCATCTAATTTCCTATTACATTGTGAAATCACTATATAATAATATAGTATGCAAAATTCTATTAATTTAATGCATCAGGTTCCATTTAAATGTTATTCCACTTGGTCCAACAATTTTTCCATGTTGACAAGTTGGTCAGGTTTTTGATGATGTTTAATGTTAGACACTGTCATCTAGTGAATAGAAAAATATATTTTGTTTTTAAAAAGTTATTTTAGTGTTGCAAATATATTATAAAAGTATATTATAATAACTTTTTTAATAACAAATTAAATCATATGAGATGTATCCCAGGCACTACCATAGTAATATATAAAATTACTCTTTTCTTACCATGATACCACCATTTTGTTTTTTTTGGATTCTTGTTGCAAGTTTTAACATAAAATGTATTGTCAGGTGGCCTCTTCTGCATAGAACAGTATTTGCATTATTTGCATATTTTACAAATAAATATTAAGGCTCATATATTACATATTTATATATATTTAATAGCTAAATCGTACCTTTTCTTTACAACTGCTTAACATGGAAACAATACTCAAGCAAATGCTTTGCACGCTAAGGGCAGGAGACCAATCCTCTGTTAATATGGACAAACAAATATGACCATTGCTATAAACATGTGGATGTATAGGGATATTGCCACCAATGAAAGTCACTTCCGGTGAATCAAATGGATATTTAGAACTGAATTTAAATTGAAGCTGAAATTGTTCTCCTTCATATAGCGTGCCTTTAGCACCTTCCATATGAACAATCCACTGTGTCAAATTTTGTCCAGCAGATTCTCCATCTACATGTACACCTGGTGGTGGCTCGCGTATTAAAGACATCAATTCCTTCTGAAGTCTTCGCTAAGATATTAAATAATATCACTTAATGTAATATTTTATATATAAATAATTTTATAGCAAAAAATTATTTTGTTCAAAGAGATCTATTATACATCCATTTTTTTCAAAAATGTATATTGATGCTTTGCAGTCTTTTTGATAAATAATTAATTTTATTTTAGAAAATTCTACACAAATTACTATTTTAAAACATGAAACATGTTAAATAATCTAAATTATATAGTAATAATAAATCAGAAAAAAAAAAATATGATAAAAATTGATTTACTAATAAGTGAATCAATAATAGTGATAAATAAAAACAAAATTAAAAAATTTTTTCCAAAATATGCATTTATTTGTTACTAATAACATAATTTTTGATAAAAAACGTACACGAATATTTTGTCACTAAGGTCATATATTTTACATTTCGTAATGTCCATTACAGAACTATGCTCAGTTGTTCATATTAAGAGAGAGAGAAAAATTGCGAAGATATTTTTACATTTAATATTTTTTTTTTTTATTATAGATATTGAATATTCGCGACAGATTCGCGGCATACTATTCCGATCGTTCTGAGATATATACGAAGATCGCAGAAAAATAAAAACGGACGTACCTTCGACGGGGACGTTGCTGCCATTGTCGTTAAACAGCTCTCCATCGAAACACATAACCGTGGCTTATCGCGAGGCGATCCCTCGATTATTCGCCCGTGCACCTTCCTTTCTCAGAAAGAAATGTGTCCGCCTCGAAAGATCAAAAGTTTCACATTTTTTTTTCACGGTCTCGTCTTATATTCTCGAAGTCAAGGTGAAAGAGTGGCCAGGGGGAGAGGATGATATCAAGGGCGACGATAGTTTCCACTGGAAACGCTATATGACCATTATGACACTATGACAGCGTTGACAGCTACATTCACATAATACGGCAAGCCATGGCGAACGCGACAATCGCGAGGTGCGAAGCGCAGGATAGTCTCATACGTATCTATACATATATACATACCATACATATATCATACATCACCATATATACGATAACACGACATATACAGGGTGTCCTAGCTGAACGCTGGACTCACATCACCGCGCGCGTGGCATGTGTACGTGAGCACTCAGCTGTTTACAGCGCCTCACTGACGTGCGTCTGGCTAAAGATCGGTGATGATTGGCCAGACTTTACTCAATAATATCTCTTTTATTAAGCATTAAAAAAAAATTGTACAAGACTTTTCTCCTCAGTTATTTGCTCTATCTGCACACGACGAGTGGTGCAATTGACTCCGAACACCCTGTATATACACGGTATTTCTATGACGATAAGATTATAATATAATACTAGCCGCGCGATGAAATAAACGATTATCACGATCGATTTCGATGTACAAAACTCATAATAAACTCATTAATATTCGGGGAAATAAAACATTTTTGAGAAATTTTCAATATATATTTTCAATAGATAAGATGAGGAGAGAGGAGAGAGAGAGAGAGAGAACTAAATCTAAATCTCTTATTAAAGTTGTTTCGATAATCGGCAGAATTTTTCTGCAAAGCAGAAACAATAAAAAATTTATACTTTATAAGATCAAATTGTATATTATTTAGCAAAATGTAAAAAAACACACACGTACACAAAACATACATATATATATAATTTGGACTTGAATAAATACATATGACATATGTCGTTGTTATATACATACGGTGCCCTAACTGATGTTGGTAATCTTGACTTAAGGTGAGTTTTTAATTTCAGCATTTTAGCGTAATCCTAGTGACATTAGCGCGTACGCGACAGTGAGTGCGATATACAATTTATCCTTACTTGTTTATGGTTATAGCGAAAAAATATTTTTACGGATGACGTTTGTACGGCGAAATTGGCGGAGAAACGTTGCGTTGCGGTTATTATTACGCGGCTGACGTGCTCGGATTCTGCGTATCAGAAGACGGATTGTGCAATGGAGAGCATATTCCACGAGAAGGTAAACTCGCCGATGTGTATAATTAATCTGATGTTGATCCCTCCGCGGAAGAGAGGACAGGATTGCGTTTACGTCCTGGCAATGTTTCGCAGCAAGAGGGGTATCTGTGCGCCCAGCATTGCCTGAACGCGCTTCTACAGGGCCCATACTTTAACGCCGTGGATTTGGCAAATTTCGGTCATCAGATGGACGAAGAGGAGAGAATCCGGATGGCCGAGTCGGGCGTCGACAGTGAAGATTACAAACTGTTTTTAGAGGTAAATACGACAATGTCACAAGTAATGTTTTTTTTCAAGTGTCATGTATATATTTATAGTATGCAAATAAAAGCACCATTATATGCAACATAGTTTACGAGTATCGAGAATACATCACTCTCTTTTTCTCTTCAAAATTTTTTAACATATAAATGCTTGGCATTGTTATTTTTCCCAAGAGCCAAGCAAATATTTGTAACAATAGCATATTGCTACTTGTGTATGTTTAGCAACCATCAGGAAACATGGACGACAGTGGATACTTTTCAGTTCAAGTTATTAGCAGTGCTTTGAAAGTTTGGGGTTTAGAACTGATTCCATATAACAGCACGGAACCAACAGCTTTACTGGCACAGAATGATCCTTCGTAGGTTATTTCGATAATTTATTTCAATCCATGTGTTTTGTTTTCAGATATTTTGTTCTATTGCACATTGCGGAAATACACTCCTTTCAAATATTTTGTAGAACAACTACAATAATAACATATATAAATGAATGCATTATAAATAATGATACTTATATAGACATGATATTTGCATATATTACTTGAAAAATATGGAATCAATAATAATTTCAAAATATTTTGATGAAGTAATATATGAAGCACCGTATAATTAATATAATTTTCAGACGGATGAAGGCATATATTTGTAACTATAAAGGACATTGGTTTACGATAAGAAAACTTGGAAGCCAGTGGTTCAATTTAAATTCAATGCTCAGTGGACCACAGCTTATATCGGACACTTATCTCGCAATGTATTTAGCTCAATTGTTGCAAGAAGGTAAATATAAAACAAGATAATAACAAAGATATAATGCTAACTTATTACTTCCTTTTGCTTGTAGGTTATTCTATCTTTATTGTTATTGGTACACTTCCACAATGTCCTGCTGAAGATGTTCTTCTGAAGAATCCTATAGTTGCTACAAAAAGTAACTTAAACTCGGAATCAAAGAATACAGCCAAAGGTTATCGTTTAGGTACCAAGGTGGAAGATGATATCTTGAAAGCTGCACTTGCAATGGGAGAGGTAAAAGTTCCGCAACCATCCTGTACAACCAGAAATGCATCATCATTTTCGCATAAATCTGAACTATCCACGGATAAACTTCGCGAAAGGATAATTCCCATAAGAGTGGAAGGCAGAAAAGAAGAAAGTGAAGAGGAGGAGGAAGAGGAGGAAGACGAAAATGTGCAATTAGCAAGGGCTTTGCAGATGAGCTTGCAAAATGACGAGGATGATGTAGATAAGAGCTTGAAGTTAAGATTAGATCTTCATACTGACGATAAAACGACGCATTTAACAAACTCTACCGCAAATGACGCGGACGAAGATGACGAGTTGAGACGAGCATTGCAGTTGAGTCTCGAATGTGTGACTGCCCCACCAACGCCAGATCCTGAAGACATTCGCTGGCGTCGATTGAATCACTTTGGCATATATACAAGGACGCCAAACAGCGAGCCGTCGGCAAAATTAAATACTTAACAATAAGCATAAATTTCTACACAAAACTGTCTTACTATTACTAAACAGATGCATTGTAAATTATACGATTGAGTAGCTGAATTCAAAAAGTATATATATATATGTCACTTTGTATACTAATGTTATAATGATAAGAAAAAAAAAGCAGAGAGAAAAGCATCTTGCTTTGAATGAAACAAACTACTAAAAGTACACTTTCGGTTTGCAAGCGTAGTTTTTGTTATCCTTTTTTCCCCCCTCAAATTTGTTATACTAATCCTTCTCGAAATAAAAATGTTTGAGCAAGGACTTTGCTATTGTACTAATTAATTTTAAGTTAAGGATATTTTATGTATGTTATATATTGCCACAGAAAAATTGATTATATACAATATTTAAGATATGTTTCTCCAATCGCATATTATACACTTGGAGGGTGTCTAAGAGGGAAAATACATATTGCTAAAAATTAGAAATATAAATCTAGAATGTAAAAATTATTTTTTACTGAGCATGGAAAAGTTTCTCTCGTAGACCCGTATAAAAAAAAAATCGGAAACACAACTTAATTAATTAATAAATAATACTTAAATCTTACTAAATAATAGATCTCTTTATTATAATAAATTAATAAATAAATCTCCCATAAAGGTACGTTTTCATCACATACAATGTAAGTCAGGAACTTGGACCGCTCATGTATGTGTGGGGGGCCGTTCCTCCGTTGGATGTATGCGAACGCTGAATGTTGACATTCAACATGGCGGCATGTCGTCAGTGCTGTGCTGTGTCGTGGTGAGTCTCGTAAATCCATTTAATTGCCGTACGATTGCGAGCTTTGTGTAGCAGCGCGTGCTTTTCGGATTCTCGTGCGTTCCTCGCGCCGATCCAATCGTCGAAAAATGAATTCCGCGACGCGGACAGGCGGCGATGAAAGCACGCCGTAGCCCGCGGCGAGAACAGGGCGCTTTGCGACCTCGTAAAAAAATCTAGAACTCGGCGAAAAATCGCGGAAGAGCGCACATGATAAGCGCTCGTCTACTCCGAAATGGAAAGGATTCTCAAAGAGAGATGTGGACGGGAACTCGCACGAACTGTCTACGAGAATCGTATCTATCGCGTGTATCACTACCGTGCAATCGCACTGTTCTTTCGAATTTCACAAACATTTCGTGTAATCGCGTATACTATGTTAGCCGCTAGTAATATATCCTGAAACGGATTGAATAAATGTAAGAATCCGCGAGAGGATCGTGATCATGATTTATGTATCCGTCAAACGTACCTTCGTGCAATTTTCAGCAATCATATGGGGAACACCTAATAAAAGCACGTTTCGCAGTACATCGAGTCAATGTCAAACTACCAAACGATTAGGAAGAAACACGTTTGTGCCGCTATAGAGAATTATAAACATATAATTACTTTGCTTCCGTTCATTTCTTAGATAATTTCCTGAAAATTTTTTATGCAAAGATAAAATAATCTCTCTGTATAATAAGTATATATATCTTCAATAATCTGCATTCAATATTCATTCATATAATCTTCATATTTTTAGTAATTTTGCATTAATTTTTGTCAAATTATTATATTATTGCTATATTAAAAAATGAAAAGTCTATAGATATTATTTTTCTTTCATTAACATTTTTTACATCATGTAGTGTGCAGTATATAACGATTTATTTCTCTATTTTTGCTTTACTTAAAATATTTATAAAATTTATTTTTACATTTTATATCAATTTAATTAGAATTTAGAAATTTTTATAAGCTATTTATTCCATATAGACTTAATAATATTATAAGATATTACACAGATTAATGCTGTAAATATCTTGTACAGTTTAATATTTGAATACAGAGAGCTCGCAATCTTCAAATAAAAAATATCATATTTTAATATAATTTTTTGACTTTCATATTGTTTCTTCTCTTTTCATTGCAGCTTGTGTCATTGTTAGTTTAGGACACTTCTGAAACTAAGGCTCACTGTAAATTTCACATTTAAAAGCTGAAGAAGGAAACGCTATTATAGAAATATTGGAAGAGAACACAACCAGACTCAGCACGCATTGAAGACATCTGAGGATTTTCAAGTCAACATTTATTCTTTAAATCTCCTATGTTTTTGATTTACTTCTTTTATAAAGAATGACTGATGTTTAAAAAAAAGACACAGTTATTCTAGTGCACGCTAAATTGAGTATTTATCAAACAGTTGTTATAATATTCATATACATATGGAAAGTATTGACAGTATATGGTGTGCTAAAGTTTTGTACTTGTATTAAGTCATAAATCAACATTAACTACATCATTCATTTGTATATTGTATACACAACAAGCTTTATGAGCAAGAAATAGGTGAGCTAATATAGTGACCGTGATTGCAATTGCGGCTGAGATTGTGCTGCTCTGCTTGATAGAACATCTTTATCTGCGTTTATAAAGAGTGCCAAGTTTGTGTCGAGCTACTGCGGTACTCTCCATTAAATAATTGATGATATATGTGTTAAAATACTTTGAAGAGACCTCACTTTCACTTCCTGGTCACAAAGGAGTCTGCATTTCTGCAGCATTTTAAAGAGCCACTCTTCCTCTTCATTAAGTTCTTGTAACATTATAGTCAACAAAGATATAAGGTACCAAGAACCGTTCTGTGATATATATGTTAACACTTAAATAATTGAAAAAGGACTAAAAATTTCTAAATATAAGTGTATATATACATATGTATACACACTTATATATATTGTGGTGAAACAGAAGTGTGAACATAAAGGGAATTAAGTAATTGTTTCAAGAGAAGAAGCTAAATTATACGTAAATATTATATACTCTGTATTATAAATATAATACACTGTGCAAATTGAGAAGACAATGTCCAACAATCCTCAGTGGAAAACGTTCCAGCCGCCAATCATGAACTCTGACCCAGCAATACTTGACTACAAGTCTATGGCTATACCAAGTCCTAAAGCCATAACAGGATCTCATCAACCAACAACTAACAATTATCGCAATGGTACCAACTACAGTGGTGATCACTATATGGGTTCACCTCCTGATTGTGGCAAAAATTCTACGACTAACTATGGTAGTTATCCTGGCACACAATCGTCACCGCGCAATGGCGCTACAAGATTTCCATTTGAATTTACGGGCATGGAAACAAATGCCGGTTACACTACTAGTGAACCTGCTACCAATAATTCTACCTATCAAGATCAATCTGCAAATCAAGGAACACGGGAAACTGGCATAATTGAGAAATTATTAGTAAGTATGAATGATATTGAATTTGATTATTTTTATAGGATATATACATTTTTACAAAATTGAAACTTTTATTCACAGCATTCTTATGGATTTATACAATGTTGCGAAAGACAGGCAAGGCTGTTTTTTCATTTTAGCCAATTTAGTGGTAATATTGAACATTTGAAGATTGGAGATCCTGTGGAATTTGAAATGACTTATGATCGGCGAACAGGCAAACCTATTGCAAGCACTGTTAGCAAAATTGCTCCAGTGGTTAGTACAATGATAGCAAATAATAATATCATTAATAATAACAAAGAACATAAGAACATGAGAAAGATTGATAAGAAATATACAAATAAATATATATGTAAGAGATTTAAAACATAATTTGTTTAAGGCACTGGGTGATCAACGATGCATTGGTAATGTAACAACGGAATTACAAGCAAGTGGTGATTCACAAGGACGTATCAGTTATGAAAATCGCGGAGAATGTTTTTTTCTGCCATATACCAAAGATGATGTCGAAGGAAACGTTACTTTGCGTGCTGGTGATAAAGTTTCATTTCAGATTGCTACTAATCAACGGTATGATATATATTAATTCTTAATTAATAAAATGTACGAAATATTGTGTAAGCAATTTTTCATATATGGTAAAATAAATTACAGAGGAAACTTGGGTGCGTGTAATGTGAGGTTGGAAAATCCGGCTCATCCGGTTCGGTACCGCGGAGTAGTGTGTTCGATGAAAGAAAATTTTGGTTTTATCGAACGAGCTGATGTAGTCAAAGAAATATTCTTCCACTTTAGCGAAGCTAAGTCTATGAAAGAAGAACTTAGATTAGGAGATGATGTGGAATTTATAATACAGACACGCAATGTAAGTGAGATCGAAATTGTCAAAATTATTTTTTGAAAAAATCTACAGGCGCATAACAAATCTAGTATTTTGCTCTTGCAGGGAAAGGAGGTGGCTTGCAACATTACAAAGTTACCACCTGGTTCAATTATATTTGAAGAAGTCAGTAATGAAGTAGTAAAAGGACAAGTGTTGAAGCCTTTGGAAAGAGGTACCGCTGCTCGTCATCAAAATGATCCTTTACCTGGACGCATTCGATACAGAGACAGCAATCATTCAGAAGTGGAAGTACCATTTGGTGACAAAGATCAAAAAGGAGACTTTACTCTTAGGTGATAAATATGACCCATTGAATGTGTATTTTTGATTCTTTCTTATTTTATTTTTATATATGTAAATACATTTATTTTCTTATAATGACGCCTTTTTCTATGTAATTATAATATATCCATATAGTAACTTAATTTTATTATATACTTTAATTTTTTTTAATAGACATGGCGATTGGGTTCAATTTCGTATTGCAACAGATACTAGAGATCAGCTTAAAAGAGCTACAGAGATAATGTTATTACCAGAATCTTTTACTGTGTCAGGAGAAAGACGGGAGCAAGGTGTTATACAATCTCTCAAAGATGGATTTGGCTTTATTCGTTGTGTAGAAAGAGAACCCAGACTTTTCTTTCATTTTAACGAGGTTCTTGATGTTGATAGAGAAATTAGTGTAGGGGATGAGGTGGAATTTACAGTCATACAAGTGAGTATATTATAGTAATAATATTTAGTACCAAAAAAATTTTCTTGTAATTTTTATCTATCTTTATCTTATTCATAATAATTCTTTTTTTTTTTTTTTTTTTTTTTAAGGATCCTTCGTCATCATTCTCTAATACTCGACAAAGTGCTATTAGATTGAAACATTTGACAATGGGTACTGTATCGTTTCAAACAATTATAGAAAAGGATATACTAGGTACTGTAATACAGGACACAAATTCAATGGAACCTGGCCTTATTGGTTATGGCCAACAAAAGAGCATTATTTTCTTCTCTAAAGATTGCGATCCTAAACATATTCCAAAATTGGGTGATAAGGTAAAAAAAATTTGTATAAAATTATACTAATTAAATGAAAAGTTTTTATATTTTTTTGTCAGTTTTTCACTTTATGATCTTTGTACATTCTATGTTATAATTATTTGCCTAATTTGTATAGGTGATGTTCAATATTGTTCAAGTGAAACGAAATAAAGAGCTTGTTGCTGAAGACATATTTTTAGTAAATGCTGCTGGTGAAAAAATTCAAAATGTTAACAAAAAATCAAATGGACAAGTTTGTCAAGGTTTTATAGCTGCACTTAAGGATGGATTTGGCTTTATTGAGACAGTAAATCACGATAGAGAAATATTTTTTCACTACAGGTAAGGATTGTACCTGTAAGGGTGTACTTCAATTTTTATAACAAACGACGCATATATAAAGCGATATTCAATTTGATTTTTATTTGCAGTAACTTTGAAGGAGATGCTAATACACTGGAATTAGGAGCTGATATCGAATGTACAATTAGTAATTCGAGTAACGGAAGAGGATCCGGAGGTTGTGTAGCTGCCGATCATGTTAAATTGGTACCACGCGGAAGTATTCCAAGGCCTACGGCAGTCAGCGAGGTCCTAGATGGTACTGTGGTGCGACCATTACGAAGTGCGAATCCTGAGCAGACTGAGTACGCTGGTTTGATCAAAATTAATCCAACTAACGAGGACGAGGAAACGCCAGAATACGAATTCGGCATCATGGGACTTTCTAACAAGCGGGAGCTATTACAGGCTGGTGATCCAGTGCAATTGCAGGTTGATTCAGAGGGTCATGCTTGTAATATTGTAGCCGTCAGGAAAAAAAGAAGAGCAACCGTAGACGCAGTTAAAGGTCCATTCGGTTTTCTCGCCTACGAAGTCGATGAGGGTAAAAAATTATTCTTCCATATAAGCGAAGTTCGAGACCACGCTACGTTGCAACCAGGTGATCAAGTAGAATTCGTTTTGGTTACTAATCAACGTACTGGCAAGTCATCGGCGTGTAACGTAACTCGATTAAGGTAAATCGATGCGAAAAATATAATTTTTGTTTTTTAATATTGTAATGTTTTTTTCACACAAACATTACAATGTAATTTTATGAATCTTCAATAGTGATGCGGTCCAACAACGACCTGAGCGATTAATAAGCCGATTGCGTACCATATCATTGGAAGACACAGGTCCAAAATTAACTGTGGTCAGACAACCAAAAGGTCCCGATGGCACGCGCGGATTTAACCAGGAAAGATGCCAGCACACTCCTGGTGCCATAGAAGAATAATGCGCTGTGAGACAATTATTGATTATCCAAATTGTAATCTACAATTTGTTTTTAGTTCATACACTTCGATACCAAGATTACTATTGTAAGCATGGTCATAAATGTTTGCCAAATTCAGACTAATGCGACAACAATAATTATAATGATAGTGATCTGGAATTGAATGGTGAACAAGGGCCGGAATAATATAAAAGTAAAAAAAAAAAAGAAAAAAAAGAACAACGACTCATTTTATCACCTCATAATGGGAGAAAACGAAAGACAGTTTGTCTTATTCTTGAGATAACATTAGAACTTCAATACGTAATTGGTTTATCTCTTTAATTTCCCATGTCTTCATGAATTTACTATTAAGCTATACATATTCGATGTTACTTTTCTAAACATAATCGATAGTTTATAGGATTCATCGAAATTTTTGATTAGTATGTTTATTTTCATAGACGTTCGGTCGATATATCAATTCGTTTTGTTACTTGGGGAAATAACAGAGTACGAAAAATGTTCCAGAGTACATTTAGATGTTGGGCTGACAACCTATTTGTATGCTCTAAGATGGTATCTTGTCTCTCTTTATAAAAAGTATATTCTTACACATTAATACACAATCTTTATTTGCGTAACTTTCTTCAAACTTGTTTTACTTATGTACTTTATACACATGGTATACATATGCAATAAGTAAAAAAAAAAAAGAAATATTTGAAAAAAGAAATTACATGCAAATGTAAAGAGTATGTACGAAATTTTAATTGTAAAATTGAAAAAAAAACAATCTGCAGTATGCAGTTTCATTATTGGAATTGATTGTATAATTTTATCATGTCAAGAGCACTGTATGTGCTTTGTTATAATGAATTGTAGAACTGAGTGTCACTCTGTTGAAGTATCTATGAATCTGGAGAGGACAAAAAAGTTATGATTGGGGGCTAACTGTTTGTCTTAGATAATATATATAAAT
>JBCAUJ010000011.1:6949630-6984025 GCA_038406275.1 Cataglyphis albicans
GTGAAGCCGGCCGATTATCGAATAGCGCCGGAAAATGCCGAGCGGCGACCGATGAGAAAGAGAAAGAGAGAGAGAGAAAGAGAGAGAGAGAGAGAGAGAGAGAGAGAGCGAGAGCGAGCACCAACTCTCGTCGGTGGCTCTCATGTGATTCACATTTTCATAAATAATAAAAAATCACTGGTGCGAGCACCAGAATCACGTAAAATGGAAGCTCTCAAGCAAGAAAAAAGAGATAAATAACAATGTCACGCAATTGGCTATTAAATAGAGAATTTTTAAAGATCCTAAAATTTTTCTAGTTGATAGCTAATCATATGATATTGTGTTTATGTACGTTTCCTGCTGGAAAAATATTAAGGAGTTTTCACAGCATTAGATAGATTAGATCTGATTATGTTTAAAAAAAAATAATAATGTTATTTTCTACTTTCTTTTCTCGTCCAAAATCACTTTTTAAATATGTAAATGCTGATGATATTTATTGAACATGCATGGAATTAAAAACTGATTTTTTTGATTGTGATTAACCTTTTATTGTCCATAATAGAATTTTATTCGAATCTACAAAAAATCTTTGTAATTAATTCGGATTGTAACGAGATACATAATATGAAAAAATAATTCATATTTTTTATTTCTTTAATAAAATATCATGTCTGAAAAAAGATGATATACCGATATACCGATATCAAAAAAAGTATAAAATTTAAAATATATGTATATACAAAGATGATTCGTAGAAAATGATCGATTTAATTATTAGCAAAATTTGAAGACAAATGAAAAAAATAGTTCATAGCCACATGTTCAATGCAAAGGGGGACATTATATAGTGGAAACGATTTATTTTATGAGTGGAAGTGTTGAGGACATTTCAAAGTCAACTTTATTTTTTTTAATCTTTTCTTTTTTAAATCTCCTACTTTTTACTGCATATTTTTATAGCCCTTCTTGAGACCTTTTCGAAACACTAAAATAAAATATTTTTTCAATAAATATTTTTCGATTTATCTTATATCTTTAATCTGACATATTTCGATATAAAATATCTCTATAAAAAATATTTAGTTTTCGATAATCTTATTGTAATACTTTTATGTACAGAATAATAAAATGAATCAATTGATGTAAACAAAAATAAACAAATAAATGTTTAAAAAAATATATACACAAAAAACTATATATTTTTTTTTAAATAATTATTGCTTTTATATATTAAATATATATTTCTACCGTTTATATAAAAATATTCCATTATGAATATTTATAAATGATAAATATTTTTTCTTCTAGATTATCTCACAAATGACCTTACATCAGATTGAATTGACTTTGCATATCATAATTATATATCATCAAGTATAAAAAACCAGCAATAAGAGAATAACAAGAAATCAATCAGGAAGTCATCTTTCGTCATTAAGATGAAGATATCAAGATGAAATTTTATCTCTGATTCCACGATTATTCTCAGAAAAATTAAGTCAAACGCATTTAGAGAGAATTATAAAGAATATGCTAACAACCCAGGTATTAGCAAAAGCAGTCATTTTAACATCATTTTATTTGACATCATAATAACATCATAATAACGTCAATGTGATGAAAATGGCTACTTTCGCTACCTAGTAATAAGACATATTTATTTTAAACTAATAGCAAACTCATTGTTATTATTAAAAATATATATTATATATAATTATTATTCAAAAATATTCTATGTAAGCAAAAAAGATTGTGAGACCGAAGACAGGTATCTCATTTTTTTGCAACAATAAACTTGTTATACAATGATTTATAATTCAAAACAAAAAATTTTAATACATACGGATTATATTTATTATAATTCTTTCTGCTGCCAAAAAAAAAAATAAAAATAAAAATAAAACGTAAAATTTCAATGAAAATTCCTGCGCTTATAAAATTAAATCTATCTGATAAATAAGACTATAAAATGTTAATATGAGTATTAAGTTTTTGCTAAAAATAATGAATTGAAAGAGCTTTTTATACATTCAATAATTGATGTTTAGGGAATTCACTTAAACTTGTAATCGGACTTCAAGTGGAGAGACCATATGATTTTGACTGAACAAGATTGAATTACGTAACGGTGTATAATCTCTTTCGTATATTGTATGTAATTAAATTTAAATGCATAAATTCGTTTAAAAAGGTGCAGTACATTTGCAAAACAATAATTGCAATTTTGACAGAGCAATTTTGCAGAACATGCCAGTGTTATAATTATGTTGTTTCGCTCCTTTATTATCCTGGTTGTTTTTGCATTTTAAATATTTGTTAAATCATGCAATATATAAACTGTCACGAATTTTCCTGACGTTCTCGAAAAAAAAAATTAAGGATTAAGATAAATAATTTTTATTATTACAGTTATTTTATGTAATCACATATTATAGTAGGTAGAAGCTTCTCTTTCAAGTCGCTGTTCGTGGAAATCTCAAGTTGACATTGAGCAAGAATGGAAAATTCTTACCGTATACAATATGTATACATATATATGTAACATATAATTATTTTATTATTGCTTGACACGAAATGTACGTGTTATCTGTAAAAATTTCGCTTAAGGATACATGACTTACGAGAAGCGATACTGCAACAAAAATATATAGAATACAAAATCGCCCATATGTATACAAATATATAAACATATCTCTTAATCAGCGATTTAAGACGCGTTACAATCTTGAATGCGTCTAAATTTCATCAAACTGAGATCATTTCTATATTTATTCGTAACATAGTTATACAATGCGAGAAAAAGACAAAAAATGCAAGGATAAGTGTATGTAATAATGAATTGATATTTTATACGTTTTTTTTTTTACTGCATCCTTCGTGTTTTCTCACAATTAGCTCCTTCTACTCTTCCTTCCCCTCCTCCAATTCTCTAAAGTATATGTCTATTTGTAATTTTACGTAAAAAAATATAAGAGGACGTATCGCGATTATCCGAGAGAGCCGAGATAGCGATTCGCGGTAGCGAGCAGCGCTCGCGTCAGATGTCAGATGGTCATACGTCAAAATTGCTGGCCCGCGCGACGCGACGAGAGCCAAAGTCACCGATCGTGGCTCCGAAGGGCGTTTTCGCGGTGCGTCCTCCAAAGAGGCGCGTTAATCGCGCGCGTCAAAATCGCGATCTATCGTGACGACGAGAGAGAGAGAGAGAGAGAAAAAGAGAGGACAAAAAAAATTCACTTCGACGACGACGACGTCATCGTCGCGAGGCCGCGTCGTACGGGATACCGACTGACAACACGTCCGCAGAAACTCCCGAGATCGGAGGAGGTTCGATCGCGCCGTGTTTAGCGAACGATGTAGGCGAGGCATCCTCTCTTCCTCGTCTTCTAAACGACCACACGGTTTCTCTCCGCCACCGTCGCGAGCTTACGCAACATAACCTTCTCGGCCGCAAAAACAGTCAACGACAGATTTCCGCTGCGTGGACGTGTGTACTTCTGTCCGTTCGCAAAGTGCGTTTGTGTGTAATTTATAATTATAGGAATACAGCCGATGGCACGTGAGAGCACATTGCCGCGTGTTGGAATTGTACTTGATATATTATTGCCGTGTGCCGAGTTGCGGGAAATCATATGTTAGGATCATACGTTTGTTATTTTGAAGAGTCCGCACTTTTTTCCATTGTATTGTTCCTTCCTCGCTCTTTCATTATTGTTTAGGCATCGCTCGTCATATTGCGTGTCCTATCATATCATTCATATACGCTTCAATCTGATAAGAAAATATATTCTAATATTTGACAATTCTTATATTCGATAAAAATGTAATATCTATAGATTTCATGCTCCTGCTGAAATATTGGTTGTTATAATTTTGTTTACAACACAATTTTCTATTTTCTTATTTTTCTTGATTACACATCTCTTTGTGATGCATATATTTGTGCCACGAAAGTGTTGGTTACAATATAATACTGCAAGGACAAAGAAAAATTTTTGGTTTTTATAGATTTTTAGTGTTTACACTTGAGGGTATGAAGAGCAACTTACACTGCAATAACTGTGTTGACAAATTACCTGGTGCTAGTTAACCTGATTTTCATTATGGAAAATCAAGGCTACCATCACCAAACCCTTTCGACCCATCAGTCTTTCTGGAAGAAGAATACACGCGCTGTGCCAGGAAGGTATATATCTTCTCAGATTTTATTTTCTGTGTATCTGAAATTATATATATTTATTAAGTCACTGTTTAATTTACTTGAAGGCCAAGCCTGAAGCAGGACATTAGACACCATAAGTTCAATTCCACGGCGATTGGATCTAGCAATCTGACTAATATTGCTAATAGTAGTGGTAGTACAGGCGGAGGCTCCACTTCTTTTCAAGATTTTCAGGAGAGCGTGGATGATGCATGGGATTCGGGAGATGATGAATTCTGCACAGTCTCGGATGTAAAGATATCGAAGAAAGTCAGCCAGTCAGCAGCTCTTAGTGTTATCAACAATCACAGATCTAGTAATAAGTGTTCACAGCTGCTACAGGCAAATGCGAAAGTAGTTCAACAGGAAATTATTCCTGAAGAGAAAAAAGCAGAGGCCCTTCAGAGATTAGCTGTGCAGCCGCTACATTTACGCAATGCAAATCTGCAGTTACAAGTGAATAATAGCCAGCATCCCAGTGAGAGCATAGATCTGAAGTATGGCGTATCACCTCAGCACAAACCAACACAATTCCCTGGTAGACCACAACCATTGAGGCAAACAAATGCTCCCAACAAATTTTTTATACCTTCGAAGGAACAAGGTGTGAATCCATTTGTTGCATAATTTAGCAGCAATTCTTAAGACACAGGATTTACAAATCGCTTATGAATCTGTTTAGATGGTGAAAGTAAGGTGGACAAGTTTCAATTACTTTTGGAATCGTCCGTTCTGAATTTGGATGAATTAAGGCACTTGTCGTGGTCGGGTGTGCCTGCCAAATTACGTTCCGTCACTTGGAGGTTGTTGTCTGTAAGTAGCGAAGGTAATCGAGCTGTACACTATCGAGACCGAGGAGCGCTACGGCGAAGCAATAAGCGACCGTGTTCATAACCTTGTAGGAATATTTGCCAGCTAATATGGAACGTAGGCAACACGTGTTGGAGCGCAAACGGCTAGATTATTGGAATCTGGTCAAGCAGTATTACGATGTCGAACGGGACGAGGGCTTTCAAGATACATATCGTCAGATTCACATCGATATTCCTAGAATGTCACCGCTCATCTCGCTATTCCAGCAGACGACAGTGCAACTGATATTCGAAAGGATATTGTACATTTGGGCAATTAGACATCCTGCATCTGGTTATGTTCAGGTGTTTTATATCAAACTATTTATTGTATTATGCTATAAAAAACTGAAAGAGCTGATTCGATCGTTGTTATAGGGTATGAATGATCTTGTGACGCCCTTCTTCTTGGTCTTCTTGCAAGAGGCGCTACCAGTGCACGCTTGGCAGGATCTAGAAAATTATGACGTAGCGTCGCTGTCGAAAGAACAGCGCGACATCATCGAAGCAGACAGCTTCTGGTGTCTGTCAAAATTCTTGGATGGTATACAAGACAATTATATATTTGCTCAATTGGGAATTCAGCACAAAGTAAATCAACTGAAGGAACTGATACAGAGAATCGATAGTGAATATTTCTTATATTAAATAATATTTTTTATATTAAATATTCGCATTTTTTTTCTTTACTGTGATCATTATCGCATTTAGCACCATTGCATCAACATTTACATCAGCATGGAGTGGATTATCTACAGTTCTCCTTTCGGTGGATGAACAATTTACTGACCAGAGAAATCCCGCTTCACTGTACCATTCGATTGTGGGATACTTATCTGGCAGAGTCTGATAGATTCGCATCGTTTCAGCTCTACGTGTGCGCGGCCTTTCTCCTACTTTGGAGACGACATTTACTCCTGCAACCTGATTTTCAAGTAATTTATTTCTCAATTTACTTTACCGTCGTATATAATTTTATATTTAAAACTCGAGCATTGTTGTACGCTTAATTGACTTAACTTTAATGATCTTAGGGGCTGATGTTAATGCTACAAAACCTGCCTACGCAAAACTGGACGGATTCGGAAATCGGCATGCTGGTAGCCGAAGCATACAAATTAAAATACGCATTTGCCGACGCGCCAAATCACCTGCAAGCTCACGATACTACGGCTAGGTGACCATTTTCAGTTAACGAATTTGGATTAATGTTATTATGAATATAGTGGCCAAACTATGAGGAGTCGGTAATATTGTGTTAACGTGCCGGCTCTCTTCTTCCGTCTCTATGTCGCTATGTATACTGTGACGTTCAATCTATGGCCATATTGAAAGTTTTCGGAGTGCGCGAAACGTTTTGTTTCCACATTGACTATTAAGTTTACTCAATTTACTTTTTACGATATATGGTTTATTCTTTTGTTACATTGGGAGAATTTCGCGGAGAGGGAGATATATTCGCCATGTTCCGCTTCGGAATAAGATATAAATGCAACTTAAAACGCGTGCACGCGCGCATGCAAAGGATGTAACGCGAATCAATTGCCATTTTCCGATTTGCATTACATGTATATATATATATATATATATATATATATATATATATATATATATGTCCCAGACACATTATATACAGATAATATATATAGACAAGAAAGTTTTATATATCGACCCTGTGTTTTGTTCTTTTACATAATGATCATACCACACTTCCCCTCTCTCATCAGCCTTATATATAATTATATTTATATTCCAACAATAGTCATGAGTTTGTTTTAAAAATATTATAATTATTAGTACCTAAATGATAATATTATATATATATATATATATATATATATATATATATATATATGATTTTGATATATATATATATTTTTTATATTTTGCCCAAGACAAATTTTGGATTGGGAAGGGAGGTAGGTATTATCTTATATTATCCTATATTACAAAGGATATTGCAAATAAATATGATTAATACCGGCGAGTTATTTAGTATCTAATATCATCTAACTATATTTTAATGATACCTTCAATCGTCCTCTATATCGATTTGGCCATAATCAATATTATCTAATGGCAGCATCATTGAGAGCGATTCGTTAAGATTAAAAGTTTCCTGCAACATAACAAGGAAAATAAATAATAAATTAGACGTAAAACTGTCTGAATAAGATATTGTAAAAGTGTCTAGAAGACACTTTTTTATAAATCTTTTAGATTTTTTTTTTTAATATTTTTTGTTGCTTAAGTCTTCTTGAATTTTTATAATTCTTGTAAACTTGGTGTACATACACTCACGTAATCCACGTGTACAGGCATCGGGTATACACACGGCATGCATTCCATTTGCGTGACGCCGTTATTATCAGCGGTACATTCGCACAATTGGCACTTGTTTGGCTCGGCTGTAAGGGCGACTCTCTTCGCGAAAACGCTGGCAAATTTTTTAATCGAAGCTGACTTCTCGAGACGCAGTTTATCGCCGCTGAATATCGTGCCGTTTGTCTCCAAAGACAGCGGTGTGCAGTAGCCTAGCACGTTCTTAGAAAGTTTGACTTGTCTCCGCAGATCTTTGTCGCCGGTTAGTACTCGAGCGTCCTTCTTGGTGTACGACTTGCTTGCGTCCAAGCCGTAGAAGATCTTACCGATCTTCTCCTTCTCGAATTGGAAATCGCCATCCATTAGTATGTGCAGAGTGATATCGTGTTCCAACAATACTTGGTGTAATACCGAGTATTCCAACTATAAAGCAAAATGTTGAAAGATGAATTGGATTATTCAAGAAATTCAAGAAAATCATCAAATTTCATGAAATACATCTTAAGGATAGAACTTACTGTTTGGTTCTCCGGTTCGCAATGCGAGCATGGCATCAATATGAAAGTCTTCGACACGCCAGCCCTGAAGACGAGTTGCGAAGCGAATCCAATCGCGGCGAAAATGTCTTGGCTGCCGCTGCCTACTGGCACGTAGCTTAAATAATCGACGAAGCGTGCCACGTTTTTCGTGAAGATCTGTCCGTCGAGAATGATGCTCCTAGGTCGATCGTACACTTCGTCACCGCCGAATACCACCAGGGACCATCGATTTTCCGTAAGACCTCGGTCATTCATCTCCTTGTCGAGCTGGGTAATCAGCAATTCCATGCTGCTATTCAACTTCATATCCCGATTACAGCTCTTTGCCTCGACGATAAACACCACGTCGGCCGATCGGGGCACTTTGTCATCCTCTAGCCGTTTGAAACGGCCTTCGGCCACCTGATTACCGTCCACCATAGTGCATGAGGTGCACTTATCAGGTATTCTCAGATAAGTGTCGCGGAACATGCATATCTGCATATACGACATCGCCACCGTGCACACCTCGGCTTCGGTGAAACTGTTCAGGCACATCCTAGCGTACACAACCGGATCGATCACGCTGAAACAGATGCCGAACTCTGAACTCTTGTTTACAAACAGATCGTCGCAGAATTTATATATTGTGCTGTCTTGATGTAGGGTCTTGTTGGCATGATTCTTCGTGTCAGCACATTCCTCATCGATAGACCAGCTGTGAGCGAAACTGCCGATGTCCTTTAGAAACAGTTTATTCGATCCCAAGGTATCGTCGAATTGTTCGTTACTCATCGTGCCGAAGAGACCGGCCGTCTTTCCGTAATACCAGCCTGACAGTTCCAAGGTACACAAATTAAACTTGAGATTACACTCCAGCCGGAATTGGTTGTGCTTGCGTTCCACCGTTACCATGTTTTCCACTTGGTAAACGTACGTCGTGCCATGATCCAACTCGATTGGCAGTTGCAGATTCGTTGTAATGCCGGATGATTGGGAGATCAGCTTCATTGTCTGAATAATACATCAGTTAAATTTATTGCGCATTATTAAAAAGTTTATCTAGTAATGAAAATATAATTTATAGATATTTCTTACTCCCTAGATGAAATTGATTGAAGCTTTGATTTAATTCTTGTTATGAGATAATAAATTCTTGTTATGAGATAATAAATTTTACTAACATCGTTGAAGAGATCCAATTCAATAGCGTTGTTTCCGATCAATACTATGATCTGATGAGTGATTTCTTTGGCTTGTATATTATATTTCACCAGAATCGCGAAAGTATTGTGGGCAAAATCCTTCGCTAATAAGTAGGTACAATTTCCGGCAAAATCAAAGTAACGTCCGTCAAAAGTGATATAGTGTTGAGAACCGATAATCATGGCTTGCGCTGAAATAATGAATTATTACACATATTAAAAATTAATTTAGTTTTTGATTTATTATTAAAATTTTATTGTAAAATTTAATCAAAGTAAATATGTATTGAAATATAATAATAAGAATGAGGAAAACCTCATATCAGTTACTTCCGGATTCTCTAATAGTTATTGCTTTGCATTGCGTTTGAGAAGAAATCAGTGAAAGACAGAAAATATGTTAGATATTAATTCCTATTATTAAACTTTCTTAAACAAACCTTTGAATGGTGGTAACCAGTTCGACAGCTCCGAGTATGGTTTGTACTGATAGTAAAGACTCCAGAAGGTAGTGTTCGAAGCGACGAAATACTTCTTGATATCCTTGATTGCTCTGATTTCTGGTATCTCGTGGAATTCAGGCGTCTGATTGAAGGCGTGCCAAGACATGGGCAGTTTCTGCTCTAGGCACATCAGACCCTGATTAGGATCGAAGATGAACATAGTCTTAGCTTCCCTGTAGCGACTCTCAGCTTGTAATGCCGTTTGGCTGATGTCCATCATCTTGGAATGCACCACCCGGATAAGACCCTCTATCTTACCCTTAACTTCAAAGTATTCACAGAAGTAGCCAATCCTATCGTACATCTGCTCGAGTTTCTCCAGAGCATAGTTGACCGATGGTAATTTTCGAAGCTCCTTCAATTCCGATATAATTTCATCTATGACGTCTTTAAGTTCTTTTCCGAATGGCACAAAGGCAAAATAACGTTCCTTTAGGAACTGTATCACCAGACCCGAATATTTATGCACATTGGTCACTATATCGTTCGCTTTGATGTCGCGATAGACCTTGTCGATGTCCTGAGAGAAGTTGGCAAAACGATCGAAATAGGGCGATGTGATAATCTCTTTTTTACGATCGTACAGGAAATCGAGCATCTCTTTACTCGCTTTCCAGACAACCGTCTCAAGATAATGAATGAACCGGATAAACATAGGTTCCATTAACTTCAAAAAGCGATACCATTGTTCCGAGATGGATGAAAAAATTGTATTCCAGAGATTCTCGATGTATTTGATGAAAGACACGTGTAAATCTTTGATGAACATATCATATTTTTCGATCATTTTCTCGATTATGTCCGTCACCTGTGACACCGATTCGCCCCTCAACACAGCAACGACAATCTCAGATACTTTGCGATAAGCGTTTTTAATGGTCTCAATCAGCCAGAGCAATGAATTTCGCAAGGCTTCGCCGGACTCGCCCATTATTTCCCAGATCTCATTGATGATGTTGGGAAGAGATTGAATATGACTTCGCAGGGACAATTCATCAATGGCATATACCCCAATATCAACAATATCTTTGATGTAGAAGGTATTGGCATTATAAGATTTGTTCAAATATATCTTGAGGTCTTCAAAGTCATGCTCAAGATTTTTTAGATCACTAAAAAAATATAAGATAAAGATATAATATATAATTATGTAGAATTTAAATTTTATTTTAATATTTTTCTTAATTTTCTTATTTTATTTATATTATTTATCTGAGTTTTTTTTTTATGAATACCTGATTTGATATTAAAGATATTTAACATTTATTTTTTGAAATACTCACTACCAATCGTCAAGGAATCCTGAAATGTCCTGCTGAGCGTCCTCCCATACATCCGTAATGGAATTTATCACTTCACTTTTTATATAATGTTTCCAATAATCGACATCATTGTTTACACTTTCACACATTTCGTTAAAGGTCGTTTTTACAGTAGTCTGCAAGTGGTCATGCGCGTATAATCTCATGTTAATTATATTGCATTAAAAAATATATATTTTAATATACTAAATTTAACTTACAATGATATCACTTTTGAGTTCGGGCCGCCATCGCAAAGTTGAGGTAACGAGTCTCGAGTGATTTAATTTCAGATAGAAAGAAACGTCCGAAATTATTAAATCGTCGTCATAGGTTCTCCAAATGTTAAATATGGCGTTTCGAGCGTCCGGAATATTGCCATTCATTCTTAAACTCACTCGTGCATCTATAAAATGCAAAATATGTAAAAAGAGGATAAAGAACTCAAAAAAACAAAAATTATTTCAATTTTAGTTTTAAAATAATGTACATGTTTACAAAAAAATAGAAGTAACGAAAAATGTGTTTGAAATATTCGTAAAAAATGTCAAGAGAGCTTTCCGTAAAATAAAATAAAACAGGAAAAACATACGTTTTTACCTGAAGTTTCTAAATAAGATTTTTAATTTATAATATTTTACTTTTGATTTAAGATCTTGTCTTCTCTAAGTTATTATCTTACTTTAAAATTAAATTTTTTTAAAATTTAATTTAAAAAGTGTCTTTTTAATTTAATTTTAAAATCAGATTCCAATATTTTATCTTACTTAATTTAATTTAAAGTCTCTTACTTTGATAGATGTAAATTATTAATTCTCTTAAATATTTCTAACTTTTAATATACTCACTGGGCGTGTAATTAACCATTGCCCAGATAAGCTTCTCACTCGGATCCAAAAAGAAATAGCCGGTAGCGTTGAGTTCTGGGGTATTGATAGCGCTACCATTCACGACGTAACGAGAAGATGAAGGATAATAACCGATCGTGAAATATTTAATCTCATCATTGTTTATTCGTCGGAAGAATATCTCTCTCGATTTCCGATCAATTCGACCGATCAATTCTCCAGTTTCGCTCGACACATAGCTGCGCGTGTATCGAGCGTGATTTACCGTTTCGAGCAGCACATATCCTTGTCTACGAACAAATCCTTCCACGTCGAGATCTAATCTGGTGTTGACATGCTTGCCCCATATTTTATAGAGATACTTCCTGTTCGATGCATCGCTCTCATCTCTCAACAAGGCGGACAATGTCAACAGCTTGTCCTCGTTGGTGGAATAATCCGCGGAGAAAACGGCGTTTAATAAGTCTCTGTGGTCTTTTTTCATTAATATACCCTTTAACGTGACATTCTTTTCAAAGGTCGGGTGTCGGAAACTCAATACGACTTGATGTTTATTAGGTTCCATAGATGTGATATTGACATTTGTCCAATTAAAGGCCGCACCGACAATCCTCGATTTCTCGTCGTCACGTTCCCATTGCAAGTTTGCTTCGGAGCTTATTTCATTGCTGGTGATCTTATACGAGCCGTCTACAGTGAAATTTCGTAAGGGATAGGATAAATTAAGAATGATGAACTGATTGTCCATGTCCTCCGTTGTTTTATTCAAGATGTTTACATAATAAGATACCCAAGCATCCTCGTCTAGACTTAACCATGTGTTATGATCGAACTCGCCGGGTAGTATCTGATAGTCCGTCTTTAGCTGTACCGTCTTGTTCAAATGCATCGCCTTCAAATGAATGTCCTGGCCGGTATGGGTAGTCCGGATTTTGGATTCGCCGGTGATGTTGAAGGCCGAGCTGTTGTCTAACCGATAAATGTTCACTTGCTTGAACTCGACGGTGGGATAATTGGTTCCCTCGTTTCCACCGCTATACTCATATTGGTTCACGTAGATGATGCCTATGGGCTTGTACATGTTCTCCACGGTAATTTGAATACGATCTTTATCGAAACCAGCCCGAGACTCACTCTTTGAATTATATTGAGTATTTAGTACTTTCTGATTGTTATAAGTCAAGATCGAATGACCCGTAGTAACCTGTGGACGTTTCTTGTAGCCGTAAGTTAGATGACCGATGTGACGAGCATTTAGAGGAACTTCTATGTGCAGAATACCTTCTAGATTCGAATCTAATCGTTCGCTGTAATAAATGTAATCGGAGTTGAACGAAGCTGTATTATTAGGCCAGAAGCACTCGATGAATCTCTTATTCTGCTTTCTGTATAAAAAGAGAAACAATAATTAGAAAAAAATTTTTAAATAATAAAAAAATTATTTCTAAATTATTTAACTTATTTATAAAATTATTTACTTATTTATAAAAAAATTTCAATTTTTACATAACATTATGTGTACGATTCATTAATTATTATGTAATATAATACTTTTTCTATAATATAGTGGGTTTACTTACAAAGTAGTAAGTACAATAAAATTGCATCCGACAAATGATAAAGTTTGCGTAGATATCGAAGCGTTAATGGTTCCATTAACGTTGATTAAACTTTCATAAAATATCCTTGCAGTTCCAATCTGCTGTCTTGGAGGATAAAAGAGATCGGCATTAATTAAATTTCGTTCATCGGAATTACCGTCGTAACTAAAGAAAAATACAAGTGTTTCTTCTTGCAGAAATTTCGGCGTATACAGAGAATATTTGAGCTCGATTTCTTTTTTATCGAAGGTGATATTAAAAAGATTGTTCACAGATTCCGTTGGCAATAAACCCCATGTCAGTCGGAAGTGGCCATTAATATCGCGTGTAGCCATACGAACCTAAAATTTTCCATTGTTATTATTTAAGAACAAGAAAATATTTGTATTTTAATTTTGAAGAAAGAAAGAGAGAGAGAGAGAGAGAGAGAAACAAAACAAAAAAGAGAATATAATTTAAATGAAAAAAATTTGTTTTAAAATTTTCTAAAAATTATTTTCTAAAAATTAATTTTCGAAAAATTAATTCTTTTAAAATTAGTTTTCTAAAAATTAAATTTCTAAAAATTATATTAATTTATTCTTTTTGTTTAAAAATTTGTGGTTTTTTTCTAAAAAAGAATTATATATCTTTTTCTCAGTCTAAATATTTTTAATAAAAACTTTTAATTTTATTAAAAACATAAATACTTTTAATAAAAAAACTATTTAAATTTATTGTGTTGATTAATTTTATTATTAATTTATTATATTTTACTGTTTATTATATAATATTAAAAGAAAAGAATACTAACCGATCCATCCGAAGCATAATTACTCTTCGCTTTGACAGCATTGTAGCCCAGTACGTAAGAAATATCCTGCGTGCCCTTGCTAGTATGATAACTGATCAAGAATCGATGATCATCATTATTCGGAGGTGGCAATTTCACAATGAACACCGCGTCCAAGTTTTGCTTATTGCGGAAACCTATGGTCGCGTTTGTCTCGAACTCCCACGCTTTTTGATCGATGTCCAAGTCCAAGCCCATATCGATATTTCTGTACAATCGACCGGGATTCTTGAAGAACACGTGAGTCGACAGCTCCTTCTCGCCCAGATCCGCGGTGTCATATCCTGCGATCAGTTTCATTAACATATCTTCCATGTAGATCAGTTTCCATTGAATGGCCGCATGGCACTGATCGTCATTCAATCGATGATTTAGTCGAGCGTCACCGCTCGTGTTGGTCAGCATCATATTTGCATTCAAAGTCACAATCCTGCTATCATTCCAAGGTGTTTCGGCTTGAATGTATAGAGTGGTATTGCCATCCACTTGTACATTCATGAAAGTATTCAGCTGATAAATATTTATTTTATCAGCTCTTTTGATATCCGTGCGAGCTCTTACGTCCCAATTAAAATTGTTGAGGATGTTTGCGTCGACAGTACCATTGAAAGATCCACCGTCGACATCCAGCAAAAGACCATACGTCTTCCTCTTTAATCTCAAAATCATTCGATCGGTGTTCGCGCTTTTCGGCTCGGCTCTAACATCTATCGAAGTCAAAGTGTCGTCCTGCACGAAGATGACAGAGCTAACGTCATAAGATTTTGCTTGCAGCTGATCTTTTAATTCTCCCCTAACATCGTACAACGATTCATTGATCTGTCTCAGATCTCCGTGGAACTGGAAGTGAGGTTCTTGCGACAACGGCGTATGTACATCGCCATCGATCTTGTCATTACTTAAGTTTCCAGCCAGTTGATATACCTGATCGTCGAGATGCGTTACGCGTACGTTCAGTTTGGCAGTATTGTTTACACGAATCGCATTACTGTATAGAACGTCAGCTTCCAGCGATTCTAAAGCTTTTATCCAAGCACTTTCCAGTTTCGCAGAAGCTCTTACGAGATGCTCGTCTATTTGCCAGGCGGATTCGAAAGACGTCTACAAGAAATAACAATTTAAATTTTTATTTAATTTTATTTATTTAATTTTATTTATTTAATTTTTTTTTATTTAATTTAATTTAATTTACTTTATCACATCATTTTAATTTAATTTTTATGTAAAACTCAACTAAAATTAACCGCTAATATAAATTAACTTATAATTTAATTGGATTACAAATATATATATATATATATATATGTACAAATATATATGTATATATATGTGTATATATATGTACATATATATGTATATATATATATATATATAATTATACACATATATATATACATATATATATACATATATATATATATGTATATACTGAAATATATGTAATATACAAATATATGTATATGTATATGTGTGTGTGTGTGTGTGTGTGTGTGTATGTGTGTATATATATACATATACATATATATATATATATGCACACATACATATACATATATACATATATATATATATACATACATATATATATATACATATATATATATGTAATTTTACAATTATATTAATATATATTTATATATATTTAACATATATATTGTTATAAGTTCCTCTAATCTCTCAGTCTCGTGTTGTAAAATCAAATTAGTATTACGAATTCTGTGGTCATACAACAAGAAGTTACAAAAAAATACCTATGTAAAGTCACATTTTATAAGTTTTGCCACTTCTGAAATGGTAAGCAGATACATGTGGCATTATTGTAGAAAGATATGTGAAAGAAATAACGTAAAATAAGGTAAAGTACATAACACAAGCACGATACAAACTAAGCGCTTGTTCCGAAACCTGTGGATCCAACACATCATGTGCATACATATTGTAAAATTATTGATGAATAAACAGTGGAAATATCGAAGCAAAATATATCTATACTTTGTATATATAAGATCTTAAAATTTTTTTGAAACCGCAAAGTGTTATATTTTATGGCATAATATTTTGATCTTTTATTCACTTTAATATTCTATTCTGTTACGCGTGTATTATATTTTTAATGTTTTAAAACTGCGCGATTACAAAATGTTTGAAGTATCAAGAATATCCTGGTATATGATATCACAAAACGGTAAATAAAACGACTGTATAGTCTGTTTTAATATTTATTATGTATGTACAAAGATGTGTAAATATGTCTTATGAGATGCATTTCTTTTTTTTTGTGTGTATGTATCATATTAAGACGAATTTGGATCAGGATGAAAGAATAAGAAGAAAAACTTTCAAATTAAATTATAACGCATTCGTAAGGGAATTGTCCATGAAAAAGTAAATTATCCGCTTGTGGACAACCTGTAACAAATAATTGTTTACATTAATTTTCTCTTTTTCCTGATGTCATAATATCATGTGGAAAAAAAAGTTCAACAAATCTCAATATTAAATAATATCAAATTTCTTTTCTTTTACCAAAATATCATCCTTTGTTTACTAATCCTAATCAATCATTTTGACGATTTCATTATGCGAGGAGACACGAAATATTCACAGTATCATGTAACGTTGAAATTACGAAAGTCAAATCATTGTCAATGAATTACTAACGTGTCTCGCAGTAAGTGCCATAGAATCCAGTTCCTTCGCAGTGGCATTTAAATCCGGGCTCCGATGATATTTGGGAACACGAGCCTTCGTTCAGACAAGGCTTCGATCGAGAGCATATGTCGTTACGTCTTCCTGCAAAAAGAAGTTAAGTAATACTCACACAAGTGTTGAGACAATAAAAAATAGAATGTGCGAGTAATATGTATATATATGTACTTTCTCCACCCCGATAAATATATAAATTTTTTTAAGAAACATAAAGTACATCGTCAATATGATAAATTATACATCGATAAATTATATTACATATTCAACAGATATTACCTCTCAGTGCTAGCTTGCAATCATCATTGTTATTGTATCTATATTCGGATTTGCAGCCGTAGCCGCAACTGCATTGTGCATTGTAGATGCGACATCCATATCGCATCTGATCCAACTCACATCCCTCGCACAATAAAACTGCAAAAAGCTTGGCATTAATTGCTCTGCATTCAACAAGCTTAAAATACTGCAGTTATTTAAACGGAGATATTATATTTATAGTTAATATTTATACAAGATATATTCTTTAAATCATTCTTTGATATTTTTTTCATTCAGATTTTTCGACCGAATCGATATTTCCTCAATAAAAATAGTAAATATATAATTTTCAAATATAATTAAATTATTAAAAATAAGGAGCTTCCAATCAATGACCTATAACAGAGAAGATAAATGAAAATGTAATTTTTATTCTTCAATATAGCTGACTTTAAACCTAGTTATGCACACAAAGATAGAGACAACACATTATGTATTGAAGAAATGCGATATAATAAATTCTTTCGATATATTTTCTCTAAGAAAATTACTCAATGAAGCTACGATAAAATGGTCGCATTCGGTTGAGATATGTAGAAGAATAACAAAGGGTTGTGAACGATATCTGTGTGTTGCGATGTATTTATTAAAATAACTGTTTTAATGCACACATTGTCACAGAATTAATAGACGCGAGTCTACGTGCATCTGCGTTCTATATTTATTAATTATCTATATTATTTTTAGGTAAATGTACTACAGACACAGTAGAAATATCTGCAGTTTATTTACCCCAGAAGAGAGATAGAGAGTGATATGTTAGCAGAGGCAAATGTTTGCGCCGGATGCGCTCGGCTGTACTTACCACTTGTCTAAATTGATAAGTATTTCACGAGAGAGGATATCACGTGCGTGGGCTAATCGATTTTTAGATTCGTTCACTTTTGTTATCATGCGTTCATGCGTGTTATCTGTGATTTCTTTATTTCACCCAATATATGCGTGGATATACATTACAATGACACATCATATACTCTAATTTTGATTAATTTAAGCAAACGCTTTGCGCGCGCGTTTCTTCTCAGTCAATTTATTCAAACGTTAATTATGAACGATACAGTTTCATTATGGAGTGTGTAATCAGAAACGGAGGCATATGTGGGATGTTCATTATTGAGAGCACCATTCACTATCGTTTTATGACGGGTTTATCGTCTGATTATTTGAAAGTAAGAATGCGTCTCATATTATTGCTATTTATTCCATAGAAAATTAATTTCATCAAGGGGATCTTGTAATACTTTTAAAAATATTATATATACTATATTGAATTAAAAAAAAAAAAATCAAATATGCGTGCGTGTTTAAAATTAATATTCTATCTAATATATAAGAAAAGCGGATAAAGAAAACTTGTTATATTAACTGTATGAAAAGACAATAATAAGAAAGGAAAATTGTTATCTAAATGATAGCTAAATAAAATGTTTAAGCGCGCGAAAACGTTGCCCTGATATATGTCGAATTTAATGAGACAATGATATTAGTTTTATTTATTCAATGATTTTAATTTTATATTACTTTTTTGAGCAAACAATAAAAATATTGGGGTATTTCGAATATGCGTTACTTTGTATAATTTTGAAACAATATAATCAATTATGTATAAATATAATTACGCGCTATTTGTAATCGCTGACACCTTCAATCAGTCACTTATCAAAATTTCTGTACAATCTAGAAATTGAACTTAAAAATTTTTCTATCAATCACTTAAGGATATATCAGCATATATAATGTATCTTTGTCTATGCAAAATTTATATTTCACCGTTTTGATATTAAAATACGCCTTACCTATTGTTAAGAGAAACAGAGCAGCCGACAGCGTCAATCTCGGTAACATGATGTTTCCAGATGAGGGGAGATGAGAGAGACGTCAAGGAATCCCGACACAAATATAGTGAACAGTGATAATCTAGAAGAGCTCGAAGGGGAAGATCGTCGACCGCTTGGGCGCCTGCTGGTAGGCTTTCGTCGAGTTCGATGTCAAAGGTCACAGGCGGTTCTTACACAAAGGGGGACACCGAGGTCAGTGCAGTCCTCTCTCCGCACGCGTGTTCTTTCGTCAGCGTAGCGAGGGGCTATCTATGATAAGGCTGCGTTGCAACGGTGGGAAGGGCTCCAGGACGATATAGCGGCCGAGTCGACCGTATCCGTCGACTCGTGGCAGCTAACTGTCGTGGACCGCTAATAATTAAGATGCGATCGCGCGGATGCTGTCCAACGCGCTGAGAAACTAGGCGTGGGATGCAACTCGAATCACAATGATGCCTGACAGAGATTTACATACACAAAATCGTACAATAATACATATATATATTTTTTTAATTTTTATTTGTCAAATTGATTGATTCCGATATGCAGATAAGCGAGCAACTTAATATATGAAATGATAAAATTGAGAAGTTATACAAAAGAAGAAAAATTGAACACCTATTCAGCTTTTCTGATTATTTTCGTTTTTAAGATGAGATAATTCAAAATAAATCAAGATATTTAATGAATAACGGTTTTAATTTGCCTTGTACATATATAATATTTTTTGGCGTGAGAAACTATATGTACATATGCATTTGATAAAATTGCTTTAATCTAAAAATAATTGTAATATGTTTTTATATTCCGATTTCCATTAAAAATTATATAGAATCTATTTTCTATAAATCTTAAAGAATTCATCTTTCATGCAGCATTGTCACGAAATTGTCGGTTATTTTTACAACGTGAAAAAAAATTTTCATCATTTTCACTGTGAAGACAAAGGAATTACATCTTCGTCGGATTTTTGGATGAAAAATAACTCTCGCATGCGGTCATGAAAATAATTATTATATACAAAAATAATTAAGAAAATAAAAAAGAATTATTTAGTTACACATTTTCTAATATTATGTATTGATTTATTTTATTAAACAAAATATTATGTGTAAAATTATGTTTTTTCGCTATTTAAGGACAAAATTAAAAGTACTGTTATCATTTATGAAATCACTTCTATTTTCGACTCTTATACGTAAAATTCTTTTTTATAACGATTAACTTTATCGAGCGAAATTCAAACTAACGGATTTGACGACATATCGTCGTAACATGCTATCGCCTTTCAGAATTTGATAACATTTGACACTGACGGCTTTAAGCCCGGAAATTGATCATATGTATATCATGGAGATGAATCTGTAAAATTTGCTGTGGTCTGAACAAAACAGTATAATTTAATAAAAATTTTCACCAGATCAAGATCGATATGTCAAGAGTGCATCATGTGCAATGCAAAGATAAAAATATGCAACTCAAGATTATAAAAGCAAGGAAATAGACACCCACATGCGCGTGTAAATATATTTATTAATAATATATATTTTAAAATAATAATTTATAAAATAGAGAAAGATTTTCATTTTTTGAATTTTAGATTACAAAAAATTCAAGATATGTCGTTCACTTATAACTATATTTAGATATATAATATAATCGCGCGCGTATATCATTAGTAAATATCTTGCAACCTCATTATAAAATGTCAAGTAAGGAAATAATAAAGTTATTTTAACATAATGTAAAAAATATTTTTTATATTTTTAAATTGTATTCCATGACATATTGTAAAATCTACAGCATCTAAAACATGATATTTTGACTATTTTCAGAACATTCCAGCTGAAAGGTGTCTGATATATTAATTGACAATGTTGAGACAGTAATTGAACTACTTATGATACCTAAAAAATAAAAATATCTGGAACATTGAGTGGACCGCATTAATTTTGTAAGTCTTTTTACTTTTATTCTATTTAAAGCTTAATTCCTATTACTTGTGTGGTGCATTTTCCAAAGCCTGAAATACTTATATTCTGAAAAGGATATTTATAATAAATTTACAATATAATTTTCTGCTCAATAATAATTAATTTAAATACTATTAGTACCTTACATGAACGTTTGATCATGTTGTTCATGAATCATTGTTGCTCTTCGGGATTGAATCAGTCCAGATTGTCTATTATACAATTCTCTAACAAGACTATCTTTTTCTTGCTCAAGTAATGCTATTCGTTGGCTTTTTTTGCTAACTTCCTATTTTCACACATAGAAAGTCTAGATTAGATTAATTGTTTGGATGGATTTTCTATAATGAATTCTAAAATTGATATACATTACCTCGGTTAATCTATGATTTTGTTGTTTAAGCCGTGATAACATATCCTGTTGAAGTTGGGCTGAAGATGGAGTACTCAAGAAAGCGAGATTCATATGGAGAGGAAGCCCTCCACGTTCCCAGGTACTTATTAAGGCCGCTAAATGCCGATTTACTTCTAGCACTCGTGCACGTTGCAGTTCTAAACGCTCCTGCTGTGCCTCTGTCCATTGTTCCTGTAGAAAATAAAATTGTATGTATATACATTGCACAATTTTATAAAGTATGAAAAAATAAAAAATATATTTCTTTATACCACATGAGAACCCATTCGTCCAAGATGTTTGATCTTCTCTTGCGTAGCAGAAATTTGTTTCAAGTACCATTCTCTAGCTTTGTCAACAGCAGTTAGACCTTGAAGTAATACATCTTTTTCTTGTTCAATCTGTTTCATTCTTTTCATCTAGAAGCATAATATATTAATTATATAAAATCTCTCCTTTTAAAATATAAAAAATACAAAGGGGGTTTCCAACTATATAAGTATTATGTAGTTAAGTATATACCAATATATAAGTATTATGCTAAATTCGAAATACAAGGTATTACAAATAACTTTTAAGAGATATTTGTATTAAGGTTAATACTTAATCGGGCATACCCAGAACCAATCACCAAAGGTTAGTTGAGAGTCCTAGAGGAGAACATCTTTACCATATTGTAATCAATACCATTCTGCAACGTGTGTCGCCTGGGCTCTCTGCGACGACCCGACGGTTTCTTAGATTGAAGACCAAGTTGATTAGTCTGTATATCAATCGCTTTACCATCACCCAGAACTCTGGCTGGTCTCAATAGTGTCCTAGCATCCGGTCTATAATTAACAGCCTGCAACTGACGTTTTTCCTTCTCGTCGTTCATCATGAGACCCATTTGCCAATTCTGCAGAGCAGTCCTAATCTCAGACTTGTCAAAGTTACGGTCTGAACCCATCATTCTACCTTCTAATGCAGCACCTGTCCTTGGTGGCTTTGGTGGACCATAAGTTTTATTGATCTTTGATTCCCCAATGTTTCTTCCATCCATTATTTCTAATTGTGCATTCATATCTTTGCGATTGGCCAGTAATTGCGGCATGCTGAGAGTACGTTGCTGAGATATAGCATTATTGGGTCTTATTGTAGCCGTGTTGGGAGAGGTCCAAGCTGCTTTATTCTGACTGTCAGGAATGAGAATTGGTGCGGATGGGGGCCTGTTAGGCTGACCGTTATGTTTCTTAGAATCGGACTCTGTCTGTATTTGCAGCAGACAAATCTTCAAACCTGCGCAGAATCTTTCAAACGATAACATACCGTTCGGAGGTGTGACTTTCTTCAAGCTATCAAGGATATCTTTGGGCAAGCCCTGCGTGCCGTCGTCCTGCCATCGACCCTCAATATCAGCGAACTTTACGAAACCGGTGTTTTGATCATCCATTATGTCGAACAACGTGCGCATCGCGTTGACGAAATGCTTCGGCAATCCGTCCACAGTCGATGTTTGTATTTGTGCCATATTTATTTAAATGCGTCATATGCCTTTATCTGGATCCTATTCTTATCTTCTTAAAAGGATTCTGAAAACCATCTCTTATTTTTTTTTTTTTTCATTTATTCTTTTTTCCATTCATCTTCTGTTGATAACCGGCTAGAATAGACTCACCTTTCTTTAGGTCAGCATAAGCCATAGGCCAATTAAATATGTACTAGAAGAAATTGTAATTATGTATTTAGCTGTTCGATTATTATTTCTCACAGACGTTCTACCATCCTTTTTTTCCCGCATATATATTATCACACATTTATTTAAATTGTTATTGGTTCCTTTAATTGTTTAAAATAGCAAAAAAAAGCTTTGTTTCACTCTAAATTTATGATCGCATAAAAATTTCTTTTTCCTTGCAGATTAATTTTTCGCACGGTGCTATATGCAATCATAGCAGATGTGAATGGTCGCAGTTCGCACACAGGCACACAGACGTCTATAGCTATATTAGGCTGCGTTCGGAAACACTACTCGATAAAGTTGCGTGAGTCGTGATGGAGAAATGATGCATCCTGGATGCAAATAGTTTCCGAACGGAGTTCCAGAATTTGATCCTATTTAGACAGATTTATATAATCAAACATATACATTTCTTTATGCATTTGCTTATAAATCAATTAATTTCCTTATGCATATTTTTAGGCGACTATGCAAATCCGTCTGGATAAGCCCTAATGCTTGCCGAGCAAGAAGCGATTCACGGTAACCAATCAGTCTTTTGCTCTTATAGAAAAGTTGTAAGTTGATTGGCTGCCTTTTTCCGCGCGGCAAGCATTAATGCGTGTGTAGGAACCACTCTGTGTGAGTCACGAATGTTAATAAGTCTCTCGTATAGAGATCAGTGAGTTCTCCCATTTAAAAACTTTTTTTATATAAATTTATCAAAAATATAACGTTACTTCATTAACTAGTGGTTGAGATTGAATGAAATTGATTTAAAAGTTAAATCTAAAGGTAAAAAATCTACTGTCAGATTTCAAGTCTGTAGGTTTGTGTATATGTATGTATGTATAATACATATACAAAATTGAAGAGATTAGATTTATTATAATTTTGCATTTATTTTTAATTTAATTACGATACATTGATGGTATTCTACATATATAATATTCTACCTGTACATTTAACAGAAATGGAATCAAGATCGAAACAGTATATTGATGAATCAAAATTTTACGGCTCTTAATTCCATTAATTTTTTGCATTTATATGACTTCCCTCTGTTTATTGAAAGAAAAAATTCTTGTTTCATCTCATTATTCATATGTTTTGTTTCACATATTGTATATATATTGTTAATTTAATCTGATTTTTTATTCTAAAGTATTCTCTAAAGTTAAATGGGTAAACTAATAATTCATTCTCATCTATTCTATTTTATGTAATCTCTTTTGATCTTGTGTATCGATTAACTCCTCAAAATAATTACATTAATTTTCTATGAGATAGCAAAGTTATATTAGTCTCTGAATTTTTGTCGATTCTTCAAACATTTTCAAAAATTTAAAGAGCATGCAATTATAGTAATGACACATCAATCTCCTAATTTTCCATAGGGACTACATCTTTATTATCATTGCAATGCAACTGCTGGTCTTCTTGGGAACGAGTCTCCTCGACATTAGGACTGTCATCGCTTCCCGAGGGCGAACTGTCCTGCGGAATATCGATGCCGTGAGTCAATAGGCTGGTTATCCTCTCGACATCGACGGTATCGTCCTGTTCATGGATTTTTTTCAGGGCGTTCGATACTATGCAAAGATCGCCTCGCAGCTCGCTGACCACAGCCGTAATCTTCTGGGCATCTGTCAACACTTCCACTGACTGAGTGTACGGATTGTAGCGCACCCCAAATGGTCGTTGAATCTGATTAGCAAACGCTCTGGAAGTAATATGAATGTTAATACGATCTCTTATTTGATTTTGAAGAAAAGAAAGAAGAAATGAAGAAAAGAAGGAAGAAATCATCGTTCGAACGAAAAAATCGGTAAGATATACATATGATATCGCAAAGAAAGTCATTTACCGCATTTTCTCTTTTGCTTCCTCTATACTATCCGTATAATAATACGCATTCTGAAACGCAGTGATGATGCATTCCTGCTTGCACGTAACGTCCGGTTCGAATCTCATGGTTTTCTCAGGCGCGGATACCGCGTGTCTCAATTCCGCCACCGATGAAAGCAGACCGGCTCCGTAAACGCGAAACGTACCATCCTGTTTGCACAATCCAAACTCCACGGTGAAGAAATATAGCTGAAAAGATAGAGAGGTCATACAAAGTAATGGAAGATGAAATATCTTCATATTCAAAGACTCTTACAGTTGCCAATTTATCTATGTCTTCATCCGAAGCACCGAGAGAAGCCAGACCAAGTTCTTGAGAAAATTGCGCAAAACTTGGATTAGCAAGTAGCGGCATATGGCCTAGCAGTTCATGACAGCAATCTCTATAAATTGCGGAGTATTGTTTATTAATTAATTTATTTGTTTAGTAATTATTTTTGATGTCGATAAAAATTATAACTAGGAAGGTCAAAACTTAATATAAATATTTATTTTATATTATTTTATATTATTTTATAAATATTTATTTTATATTATTTTATATTATTTATTTTATATTTATTTTATATTATTTTATATATTATTTTATATTATTATTTTTTATATATTACTTGCACTTTCTATTTAAAAAGACGAGTCATATACTCACGGTTCCGGCGTGTAAAATGGATCGGAAGAGTGTCGAATGTATTGAGTGCAGTGGAACACTCGAAAAGCAAGTCCGGCAAGGAAATCCCGCGGTGTGAGATAACCCGCGACCGGACGGAGTTGAAATCCCGTTGTTCCTATAAATATCGATCTTTGTTTACACGCGTCATTCTTAATTATTTTCGTAAAACGTGATAATATAATTATATAGCGATCTCTCATACTCACGCTTTAGGAAAACGTTCACATCCTGCAGTTGCGGTATATTGTTTTCTCTAAGAGAGAGACAAGATTAAAAAATATTTTAAATGAAGCTTTCTTGTGTGTAAATCGCGCAATATCTATATTTACACCTTTTTAAAATAAAATTATACTTACAAGCACATTATTATACAAAATATAAAATATTATCATATATGCACATTTTTTGTAAATGTATAATTAATTTTTCTAACAAATTTATGTTGGAATAGATTTTAAGTTAATTATCTCTTTGTTATGTACCTGTATCCGCAATATTTGACTAACTTCGGCCAATTTTCCAGATATTCTTTGCACGCGTGTTTTTGATAGAGTTGGTGCAATTCACGGAAAACAGTCCCCCTAAGATAAAGATAAAGATATTTAAATAATTAATTATTTTTGATAAATGTTGCTGCCATGTTCTGTGCTGTATAGAGGATATTATGTATTAAATATGTATTTCATTTATTGCGACACATTTTAAATGATTTCGTAAGTATTGTTAGATAAATTAATTATCGTTATCAAATATTGTCACTCAAATATTTGATTTCTGCCGAAAAGCTCTCGTTCTGATTAAGTTTGTTGAAGTTGCAATGGTTGTTTCGTAAATCGTTGCATTCAAGTCAGAGATATTGCATTAGCCGAGTTGCTACTCGATGCCGCGTCAAGATTAAATCAAATTGACGCAATTAAGGGTGCATTCAACGTGCCAATCTTATTTCGATTCGCTCTACAAAGAGACGTAGAAAAAGATAGATATATATATAGATAGATAGAGAGGGAGAGAAGAGAGAGATAGACTTTATCTTTTCTTAGTGAAAGATGAGATCGAAGATATCGAATGATAACTTAAATATTGAGAAGTCATTTCTTTTATCTATACTTAATTGCCTTCATGTACGCGAAAACACGTTCGTAGTATCGTTTATAGTTTCACGAGAAAAAGTTGTATCTCCTGTCTCGAATAGTGTCGTCAATTAATCCACAATTCTCTCTTTTATGATATGATATAAATGATTTTTAATATGTTTGCAGAGAGATTTTTTTCGGGATTTCTCTGTGTGTACTTATTTTTAATTTGAGAAATTACAAATTTAATTTTTAAAAATTATATACAATTTCCTTAAGTACCATATTTTTTCATTCTTTTTTTTTAAAACATTTATAAATTTTTCTGACAGTTTATTAAAACGAGCTTATTAAACAAAATAGTTAGTTAATTTTATCGAGAATGTTGCAAATATCATAGAATTTTGTGTGAAAAAAAACATACCAGGTTCTGATTTCCTCCAGCGTATATTGCACCCTTGGTATCGGTTGACCGCTAAAATATTATTATGCCGTTATTAATTAGAAAGAACTCTCTTACGGGTAAATCGTTTACTCACTATCTGTAATTATAGGCGATCTCGGCGAACTCCTCGCGACGCTTACGATATACGGGATCTTTGAAACCCTGCAATTGCAGAGTTAGTTTTGTTAAAGTGAGCATAAACTCGAGAAGAAGTTGCTGCAATAGCATCTCGCATGCATGAAAATCATATGAAAAACGTACGGGATGGTCCGCGTCTAATTCTGAGCCATACATGAGAACTTTCTGCGCACGATCGAGGTCCGATATCTTTCGTGGAAACCAGGGCATGTCGACTTCACTAAAATCTATAAAATCGAAATTCTATCGTCTTAGCACGCGCGATAAGATATTCCATTATGAAATGTCTCCGAGAAGATAGAAACAATAAAAGCATAAATCTCGATACAAATTTCATTGAATTTTCAAATGTAGTCTTCAAATGCGCCATAAAAATAATACACTTTAGTGAATTGTAATATTTACTTTAAATTGCTTAGTTTTTGTAAAACCATCAAATTCTTTTACTTTGAATTTTAAAGCACTTTTACCAGTTTTTAAATATAATTATTGAGTAATTAAGTGAAAGATTAACTTAAAATTATCTCTGTTCAAATATTTAAAAGGTTACTAAATTATTAGATAATTATTGAACTAATATAGTTTTTATTTTAAAATGTTAACTATCGCAATTGGGATTAAAGTACAAGTTTATTCGAGAGCGGAGCGGACACGTGAGAGAGAACGTGCCAAATAGAACGAGCTGGAGAGATAAAGAATGTCAGATTTCAAACGGCATAAAGGTTTAATAAAGACGCTAACGATGTGTACAATATTTTGTAGATATTTATAAGATATTTATAGATATTTACAAGACCTTTTTTGCAGCGACAAAAAGCACCGGTGGCGATAAATTCCGCGAAGACAACGATCGCATTACTTTCACGCATATGAATTCACCGAGTTAAATTAATACTTTTTTTTGCAGCTGTAATTATTATTAAAACATATACATCTGAAACTTTCTTCAAAGTGCGACTCGCTCATTCCGCGCGTTCTTTTATCAGAGCGTACTCTTGTAGAAAGATCCCGACTTGTCGGGAGAGATTAAAAAATTTTTGGCGACAGTTTTCAGATTAATTTGTATGACTCGTGCTTGTTCGTAGATCTTTCTAAAAGAGCATTGATTGTTATTTTTTGAAGATCCAGAATTTATCATCGCGGTCTTTTCATTGACAGTTAAGTGTCGGTCGATGTTTGAACGCTAGTGGCCTCAACTTTGAATGTGATAAGCTTTCGATGATAACAGGCTCGGTTCTAAAAATTGGTGCAAATCTAGCCATGCAACGTGTCATCATCAAGCACAACTACAATTACAATTGCGATTAATTCCGCGAATTAATTCCGCGTTCTCCGCTCAATCTCGAATAAAGAATTAAAGTTGTCTTTTATCGTATTGGAGCTTTGTTGGATAAAATTAAATGCACAATGACATATACATATATAAAATAATACGAAGACATTATCATTGTATTTAATCATATTTCATTATAATAAAAAATGAAAAATTTTCTTGATATTTTTTTAATGCCAACTAATGGAGACTCACCGAAGCTTGTCGCGGCCGAGAGAGAAGGTGCGCGTGGTATACTTCCGATTTGCTCATAATGGGCAAGATTGATAGCCGCTACTTCGCGGCTCAACATTTTCATCAACTGTTCCATCCTCTTCGAGTCGCACTCGACATCCACGAGGATGTCATATTCGGAGCCGCGGCGCATAGACTTTCTCGATTCGATATGCACGACGTTTATACCTAAATCCTTTGTATGAAAAGAAAAATATGTCTTTCCTCATATTTTCTAAACGTACTTTTTCAATGTGTACGATACTAATGGCTCTGAATTTGAAAAGCGAATCTCTCTATGCGTTAATTGTAAATTTATAATTTATCTGATGATAAAAATTATAAATAATAATTGTGAAATTAAGAAAAATAAATAAATAGCAAATTTAAATGTCAAAAATTATAATGCTAAATTTTTAAAATTGATCTTATTTATTTATCTTTATTTAATCTAATGATAAAAGTTGTTCAAAAAGACTATCAAGAATTATATTATACTTGCTCATATTACACTTGCGGAATTTAAATTTTGCAACTTGTTACATTTTTTTTATCGCCCGGTTTTCGATTATTCATTTAAATTCGCTGAATAACTTATTAAAATATTTGAGAAGAGAATATGATACAAATTTTAATAAATACATATAACGAAAACGAAAAATACAGAAACATACCTGAAATACTTGAAGCGCTCGCGCTAAGCCACCGATTTGATTTTTCAGGGAAAATATTACAGAATTTTTGTTGTCGTTGGTTTGATTACTTTCTTCAACGGGAAGCTAAATTAACAAAAGACGTCTACTTGTTAAGATATTTCTTTCAACATTTTTATTTATAGATTTTAAGACACTTCTATGATGTTTAAAAAGCTCTTGATAAAATATAAGATTTAATTAATTATTTAAATAAATTAAACAAGGAAAAATGTTTATAGTTTATTATAAATATTAAATATTATTATATATTATTTAAAATTATTGATTCGTTAAAGATCAAATAAAATTTATTATTTTTTTATATCATCTGCTTTTTTTAACTTTGTCGAATATATGATAACATACATTGCGCGATTTGTGTAACGGACTTCCTTCTTTGACAGCCCAACTCTCGCCTCTCCTATATAACCACACCCCGAGAAGACTCTTCCCTGATCCACTCATAATGATTTTCACAAAAAAAAAAATTTACAAAACAATGTGACAACGAAGAAATTTTTCTTGTCAATTTTATTATCAATGAAATTTATCTTTTAATATCTTGCGCGATATATAATTTGATTTGATTTGTGATCCACTGATGACTCACTGTCTTTCAGGACGCGAGCAACAGAGTGTGACGGTACCATCCTTAACAGGTCCTCTTAAGATCTCGGCCTCCCCCGCTTGTGCTCGTCTTTCTCAATGACGATCTTGCCGTGATTGGGCGGTGCACGGTAGCACCAGCGATTCCCATTGGTCGGATAAAACTTTTCATGGGGTTGAAGACAAGTGTTGGCTCACCCCGTTTAACGGCAAGTGGTGCCGGTCCTTGAATGTATTTTCTACAAGTGACGTCACTGGAGCGAATGATACGAGCACCGATACTGAAGAGTACGCGCAAAAATTGCAAGATCTTCAATAAATAAGATACAACAAGGTGTCTTTATTTTTACAATAAATTTTTATCTGAGAAATAAAACGCAATGTTTTGTGCGTAAAAAGAGAGAAAAGATGGAAAAAGGTTGAGATTTCAATTTATTTTGTTTTACTTGTTATGATAATATAAATAATTATTTATATAAAAATGTAGATTTTATTATGATTTCGGTAATATAAATTGTAAAATATATTTATAAATTATTTTACTTTAAATATCGTAGAATTATAATTACATTAATAATATATTTCAATATTATAGATTAATATAAATTGTCGTATATTTTATTTTATAATTTTATTAATACAAATTATTAAGAATTATTGTACTAAGATATGTACTTTCTCTTCTCTCTTTTTTGTGTTTATAATCATTATAATCGCTAATCATTATATTGAATATTTCTTAGATAATATTTAGATTATATTATAAATGTCAAATATCAACGCAATTTCTTAATTTTATAAAATTATCACGGAATAGAATGCATTTGTTCGTTATAAAATCCATTTTTTCATTATAAAATGCTTAAAAAAAAGTTCAAACAATATAAAACTATGTGCTCTACGGTTGCAAATATCAAACGTCAAAACGAAGAAGCGGTCATCTCAGAAGGTGATTTCCTATCAGGAGAAGAAAACTTTTTCAACAAGGCGGCGATTTCTCGTTTTCTGTCCTATTCCGAAACACAAAGACACCATTTAATAAAAGCTCGAACGCCCGCGAGGAACGTTTTCTCCCACTCTTGAGAAAAGTAGATGCAGCACATTACCAGTGTTCATCACTTACCGCTATCAGTTGCCACAGTTCTACCCTCGCTAAATTATACCGAGTGTTTCTCCGGCATTAAGAGAGATTGAGAGTATCGTTCGATCCTCGATACTCCTACCTTATCGGAATGCATTTCGAAGGCAGTAGTTCTTTCAAGGAAATCTCTTACGAGTTTCGACCGGAATTCTGGTCGCGGTCAAGAATAAATTATCTATTTAACATTATTCAATCAATTTAATTTGCTAATAATTTTCGTTAACTTTATTATCAATTGTAATGTAAAATTTTCAAACTCGCTACTAAAATACGTTCTAAGATTAAAAATTAAGAAGTTAGAGTTACGAAAATATGCTTTTAAGATTTAAAAAATCAAAAAATTAGGAATGATTAAGAAAAAAAATTGAGAAATTTAATGATAAATCTTTTCGAAATTATAAGAAAATCATTTTGTGCGCATATGTAATTTTGCAATCGTATATTACCCGCATTTGGTGGATCTGTTCTGTCGTATGTCAGTGATATGAGATATCAGTTTCCGCTACGATACATCACTAAAGTTGTAACAGCAGAATAATTATCCATGGCATTATGTCGACATTGAGACTAAAAGAGGAGGATGAGACACTAGAGAATACGAATTTAGCTTCTGTCTTCTATTACGTTGCAAAGGCCACTAGGTCAGACGCAATTCGATACCGACAATTTCTTTTACTTCGTATTGTTTGAATTTTGCTCGAGGTTACGCTAACGAGATTCTTTCGTCGCATAATAAACACGCGTTTAATTTCTACATCTATATCGTTTGAGCACTGATTTCTGTTCTTCAATATTTATAATGCTCGAATGCAAATGAAAATATTTTTAATTAATAAAAGATGTACAAAAATATATATTATATTTATTCTTAAATAATATTCCACAATCTTTTCTGTTCTTTTAAAATCATATTTTTTTTATTCTTTATATATATATATATATATATATATATATATGTATATATGTATATATGTATATATATTTTGCAAAAAATATATATGTAAATATATATAAATATTTATACCACAGTGTGTATAAACGATATGCGATGTATACATAACGTATGTGTATATATATATATATGTATATATATTTATGTATATATATATATAAATGTAGTAAAAAAACAACCATGGCCAAAAACGAAGGTCAACTTCTTGACAGTGAGCTAGCAAGACAGGCTGGCAGGACGGGAAAGGATTTGTTTGGCTATTTGTAATCTCTTTCGCTTGTCAATTTTTTCGTCTTTCTCGAGTGGTAGATTTTGAGCGCACACTTTTTTTTTTCCGGTTCCCTCAAAGCACGTGGAGATGGAATTCACGGACGGAAGGGATAGAGTTTTAACGATCAGCTGATACACGCTTGGCTCGCGAGCTGCACGCGAAGCAAGAAAAACGCTGCGCAAAAGGGGTTGAAAAGGAAGTGATACAGAGATGCGAAATATGACTAAATTAAACATACAAGTTTTATATCAATTTAATTAATTAAAGAAAATTCAATATATATTATCAATTGATTAATTTTTTTATATCAATGTATTTCATGCTCGTTTCGAGCATCATTTTGATAAATTATTCCATTTAGTGATAAAACTGATAAATGAGAAATAATCTACTTTGATATAATTAACGTTCGCATCTCTGTTGTTAAAAATCAGAACGATGGATAAAGTAGAAGAGATAAATGGTAGTAAAAACTGAAAAATAAATTACTAAACAAAAACGAGAGAGAGAGAGAGAGAGAGAGAGAGACACGCACAAAAAATGTGTATGTGTTTGTACGTTGAGAAAGGCAGAAAAAATATAATCGGATATGCACAAGGAGTGTAAGAGACAGTGAAATAATTTGGAAAAGAAGGCAAAATATATTTGCCACAGTAGACGGGCATGCACGTTTCCTTGCATTTATTACGTCTTGACGAAAACGGTTTCTCAAATTGGCGCCGAATATGACAAAGCCGATATATCGAAAAAGGCTACAAATATCACAAAAAAGTCTTTGAAAAAAGAGTCCTCTTCCGAACGATGTTAATAATCAGGAAATGTACGTGAAGAATCGTCCTCGCGTTTGTTTTATATCTCAAATGTAAACTTAACTAGCTTCTTCAATCTTTTATAAAGAAAACTTGAAGAAAAAATTCAACGTAATTTTTCACGAGTGTACAACAGTTTTTTCGCAAAGTCTTCAAATCTTTTTACAAAAAATCTTTCTCCGCCGCGATATAATTATGGGTACCATTCACTTCTTTCTCTCTCTCTCTTTCATAATTAAAAACCATATTTACATTATACCGCGCGAAAAATCGTGGCTGTACACTTCGTAATTTAGCGAATAAAAATTAAGAATGTTTCTAAAATAATATTTTGTCAAAGACAATTGACAAGGAGCATCAACATTACTGGTAAAAAATTTTCGTCGCGTGTCGAAATTCGAAAAAAAAAAAAGAACTCGATCATACAGATTGATCTACTGCAGGAGCAATTTGTTACATATCAAGCGCAATGGAACGAGAATCCTGCAAGATCATCGATCCAGACACCGCGCGAACGGCAATCTCGTTAATGACGCGACAATTCTATCAAATTAGCGGGGGAGAGCAGCAAACAGCAAAGCACTTGGGCACATGCAAGAGAGACCCACATGCAAAGTGAATTCGGCGCACACACACGTACGCGCGCATCATGCGTATGCGATATTATCCGTCGGACTTTCGGAGGATGAAGTGACATACGTTTATCAAATACGTATCGAGACGCGGACAAAATCGCGTCCATCCTCACCGGGTAGCACGTTACGAACGATCTGTCGTGACTTGATTATATTAATAATAATGATGTCAAATATGATACATAATACATCGCAATGCGTAATTGCAGTTGCAACTTGGAGGGACTTGGCGCAGCAGTACATCGTCGTCTCATCCGCAGCGTGCCACTCCTGGCGACGATTGCGGATGAGCGAGACGATAAACGGTTATCAATAGTATATATATGTATATATAGGTATATATATATACATATATATATATGTATAGAAATGCAGAGCAAAGAGAGGATACGAGAATAAAAAGTAGTCAATAATAAATTGGAAATATAT
>JBCAUJ010000011.1:6984125-7021234 GCA_038406275.1 Cataglyphis albicans
TATATATTTATGCAATTTATATATTTTATATTTTTATGCACTCTTTATACTTATTATATTTTTTTGCCTATTCGTGTTGTGTTGTTATCTCTTGACATCAATAGACTCGCCTGTTGCTTCGATAATGTGAGATATATTCTTTCTTAAAGCTTTCAAAGTGGTCTCGAGTAAATCGATTAAAATTTTTTAATCGATTGGAGCGACCAAATTACGCAAAAACACTCCTCACGACGAAGAAAACGATGATTATCCATAGACAAACAGGAAAATCCTTTCTAAGCATACTCTCAGCACGAAAGAAGAGTATAACAGGTGAAGAGACGAGGGTGGTTGTAAGATAGAGTTATGGAAGGACACATACAAAGTGAAAAATGTTCTCCGCGTAGCTGGCGAAAAAAAAGTTGCTAAAAAAATAGATATTCACAAAATACGATCTTATTTTCTATAAATTTATATAATTTAATTAAATTTAATTTAAATTTATCATTTAATGGATTAATTCATTAATCATTCTCTACTTAAGTATGTGTTAGCAGTTATTAATATACTTTTAATTGTCGAGATTTTATCAACGTTGTTTATTTTTTTCGTTTAATTAGATTCTAATCTTTTAAAATAAGAACTTGATTATTCAAACTAATTACAATTTTCGTGTTAATTGATATCAAAGAAATTGATTTTGATTCATAAAAAGTGAATGAGTATTTTAATTCATAATCTGTTCACAGACACGTTGCTTGATGAAATATCGCCAATTGGAAAATTTTTGATGAGTCATCGTCGGAATATGAAGAAGATAAATCTACTGTTGCAGCCACCGGTGTATGAGTGCGAAAGATCGATTGCAGGGCGGCTGTAAAATATTTAACCATCTCTCCGGAATTTTATATCGCAACATTCGCGTCGTTCTCCGCCGCGAATTCTAAGCTACTTCGGAAGATACGACTGTAAACTCCTGGGGTTTATGCTCACTACTAATAAATGTTTCATTGCATAGTATATCGACCGCAGCGCGCTAGATCCACAAATGTTCGAACAAAGGCTTGGTCCACATTTTTTTTTTTTTTTTTTAATTTTAATTTTAATTAGAAGTACAAATGGCCCACATTTTCTCGAAACGTATAGGTATAGTCGCGCTCTCTGTTTTTTTTTTTTTTTTTTTTTTTTTTTCATAATGTCAATGAAAATATGTTTGAAAATTAGATAATGAAAAATTTTAATAAAAATTGACCTAATATATTAAAGACATATTATTTTATAATAGAATTTTTGTTTTAGAAATAAAACGCGTTAATTGTTAATTAATTTATGATTAGTATATAGTTACGCTATCCCAATTTAAACATAACAATTAAATCTCTTGAAGGAGTTCAAGACAGATAGACAGAAGCGTATTCGTGGTGTTCATTTAACGCTGTGCGATCATTAAATCTTGATCTCTCGTTAACCCGACGAGTTCGACGTCATGTTTTAGCGTCATCAGTGGTCGCTGTATTTAACGCTAAATGCAAGATGAAAATACGCAGCCAAACATTCACCCTAGAGTGTAGCTCTCGTTTTACTTTTTTCTCTCTCTCTCTCTCTCTCTCTCTCTCTCTCTCTCTTTTTTCCTCTTCTCTTTCTCGAGAATCCCGACCCACCCCCAACGCGAATGAGCAGGCGCGCGACGTTCACCACGCAGGAATCAATAGGGGTTGCGTCGCGTTTGCACGGAGTCGAAGCGACGTCGACGACAACGTCAGCGACATCTTTTCACCCCGTATGTTTCCTGGGGGTCGACGAGCAGCTCTCCTCCAGGCCGCCACGGCCGCCCTCGGGACCGACCCCTGCCTTGTGCCCTGTATTTTGCTCATCCTGTAAACGTGACGCGACGATGGCTGACAGCGAGTTCGAGGAGTTCCGACACTACTTCGAGAGGCTGCCCCAACATCTGAAGACCCCACTTTCCAACTACACGTGAGTATGCGCTCCGCGATAAACCTGTCTTCGGAACAGATGACACCGTTGATGCGATAAGGACCGTGACAGCGATGTCGTTTGCAAAAGGCGGCGATCTGAAATTAAAAAAGGCAGCTAATTTAGACGGGGAAGCGTGTAGAAGGATTGATGATCGCATTAGAAGCTGAAATAAAACGATAATATATCGCACAGATTATTTATTGTTACCAAGTAAAAATATACAGGGCAATGTAGATTGTAGATAGCGCACCACGTTGATAAAATCGAAAGTGCATGGGTGGTATATAAGAAATATCAGTAATACGTCATTGTCTATTTTTATGAAATTGATGAAAATAAATATAGATAATTGGACAAACTAATATTATATCATTTAATTAACTATTGTCTAGATACATCATATTTTTAGCACAATAAAAAATATTAGAGAATATATATATATATATATATATATATATATATATATATATATATATATGTATATGTATATATAAAAGAATGCAGAATATGTATGTACGCTGGATTCTCTGAAAGTATCAATTATTTAATATTGACTTTTATATGATAAAATCTGGTATCTATAGACAAATGAATAATGTATATTATTCATATAATACGGATAAAAAAACAATGAACTCATTCTTACATTTTTCATTCCAATAAATTTTATCAACTCCTATAAAATTTGTAACACATAATTTATTTACACTGTATTTTAACAAGTAATAAGATTGATAATTAGAATTGACAATTTCAGAAATAATCTTTAGTAGGAATTATTTAGTAGGACACTGATTGTTAGGAGTTAAAAAAAATACTCTTTAATATCAAAATTATGATCTTTATATTTCGTTAAAAATTTCTGCTTAATAAATTCTAAGATGTCAAATTATTGCAATACTGTATAGGATTTTAAAGTAAAAAGAAAAAATGTGTCAATGTATCTAACAGACATATATGACACTAGGAGATTCGAGCAAGTTATAAAATCGTAGTTTAAAATCATCGAGAGATTCGATGTATGATTAGATTAAAAATCATGAAAGAACAGCCTAGTTGTATCGGCATCGTGCCTTTAAAATTATTGATCTTGTGGCATAAGTGACACAAGGATACAAGTGCGACATGAAACTGCAACGCGCATATAGACAACTTTGATGATGATCTACGGTTTTCGTTGTAACGCATATACATATATATATATATATATATATATATATGTTGCCTTTATCATAAATAACCGATGATTCTATTTACAGAGATTTTATTTTCTATTTATCTATCGTTAAGTTGTGTGAGTGTGAGAGTCTCTGGCATGCAATTTTAATTATATAATTTTGCGTATTGCGTTTAATCTTCATAATCATAATATGATAATGTAATCATGTTTGTATAATCATAGTCTTGATTGCTGATCTCATTAAGAGAATTATAAGTATTATTATATAACATTATTAAAAAAATTTTAGTCAATTATTTAAAATTTTGAAAGAAAGATATCACGCAACAATGTATTAATTCACAAGTAATAAAGCAATGATACATTTTTTAAATAATTAAGAAACAATTTGCTATCAGATACACTTAATTGATTTTTCATTATGTCACATTTTTGAATCGTGTTTTTAACACAAATTTAATGTATCTTATATGCATATTTAACGATTTGGCTATCAGGCTCGTACATGATGTAATGGTCGATGATTCGCCAACATCTTCGCAAGGAAGTGATGAAGAAGTCGGTAGATCCTGTGACGTCGTTACCGGCGACTCCGAGGATGAGGAAGTTGTCGTTATTCATCGACACGATGATCAAAGCGGACATACCACTCCTGATGACAGCGAGGAGCTGGACCATCACTGTTCGATCGTAGCTGATAGCGATTTCAGGTTGGTAACATCGTAAGTGTTCATTCATTATTATAAATTATATCCTTATATACTTTATTTATGCTATATTTTTCTTTGACGTATAATTTTATTCTCTATTGATTGTCAATATATCGGATAAAACTTGCAATATTTTGACGGAACATTCTTTGACAAAAGACATAAAGAGACAAGAAAAGCGATAAAGATAAAATATTTTCATTTATAGCAACTTAATTGCAAATTTAAAGCATTTATTGGAAATAAAAGAATTATGTCAATTTTTTCGCGCAATAAGATAATTAATATAATAACAATTAATATTCAAAATGTTGATTTTTTTTAATATTTTGCATTATAATGCAAAATAAATTTCAATTGCCAAATCCTTTACACACAAGTTACAATTGTGTTGCAACTGTTGTAATTTATTTCACGTTCAAATTACATCTTAATATCTGCATCATATATATATATATATATATAGTATCACACTTACATATATAGTGATGTACATCATTACATTTATCATAACACCACAATTTTATAAAAATTCTAATATTATTAAAAATAACTCGAGTGGCCCCCGAAAAAACTTTCTAATATTTTATGAGCGTTTCAAGTATGCATTGCTTTTTGCACTTCCCTTATCTATATCTCTTATCGATCATTAAAATTTGAAGAGATTATAAAAATGCTGATCAAACAATATATATTACAATCTTTCATAATTTTGCGATGACAATTCTTGACGACGTATAAACTTTAACGCTATTTCAATGAAGAACAAGAATTTTTTTACTCGTATTTGCCAACGGGTTATATATAAAAATGAAATAGGCAGCATGGGAAATGATAGTTTAGCTCACTATATGACTATCGTTGGATGATATTAGCCTATTCGGTGGATTGAGCAGCAGGGGTCGATCAGTAGGCGGCGGCGGACCAGGACCGGGCGGGGGTGTCAATACCGTATCCGGTAACGGCGGTCGGGATAGTGTCGTCAGCGATGTCGGCGACTCGTGTTCCAGTTTGAGCTCCTGGCCTACGCCGGAGCACGTGCCCTCGAATCGACCCGGAAGCGGCGGCACAGAGCGCAGACGTCGAAGGTTGCCGGAAATTCCGAAAAACAAGAAATGTAAGAAAAATATGTAAATAGATAATCCATTCAATAATGATAACATTAATACAAAAAAAAATTAGCGTTTCTCCAATCTTACATTTTGTATTATCGAAATTATTGGAAGAAGAATTTCGCATGAGTGATAATTTATTTAATTAATGATAATATTAACAAAAGCTGTTACATAAAAATTCTTCTACTTTATACTGTCAAATTGCAATTGTAAATAATCAGAATTTTCAAAAATCTTATAAGAAACGATGTGTATGAGAAAATTAAAATTGATTATAAATGATAAATATGTCAATGCATTCACGCAGCATCTGATAGACATCAGCTGTATCATTTTTCGCGTAATACATTAGTTATATGTATTGATGAAACCGAGAAATCAATCGCGTTCAGTCAACCACAATAAAAAAAATCCAGTCCACTTGTATCATATCAGTTCTATAAGAAACATACTGTAGAACAGTTTTCTATATGCAATCGCGATGAACCTGTCATCTTGTAAATTCAAATGCATTTATCTAAATTATATACATTTATCATTTCGCAATTGTGAAGAAAGTATTTAAATTTCAGTAAACTTTTTTTGCACGTGTGAAAATTCGATATGATAAAAAGAGCCAAAAGTAGATATAAAAGAAAAAAATTAAAGAAAATCAGAAGTTATTAATTTTCTATTTTCACAGTATTTATTTAAGAAAGAGATTTTAACGTGTGATTAAATATCCTGATCTCAGCTACGCCCATGTGCCAGACGTCCATGCAGACGTCATCTTCTCTGGCAGATGAATTGAGCGCTGCCACCGGCTCGACATCGGCTCGGCCTCATCTTATCCTGAGGAAATGTCATCCCAGACTTCGTCACGAGGACAGCTCACCTGATAGCGAGAGAATGGCCACCGACAGTGGTCATTCCACCGCTCATTCACCTGAAAACGGACCCAAAAGCGTATCGCCCATACCTTGCACTACTCTGCAAAACACGGATTCAGTATCGCCTAGTAGCACTCCGGGTAAATTTGCATTAATCTTTAATATTAGAAAAATACGCAATTAAAGTTTTAAAAGTCGGGGAGGAATTATTGTTCATGTTATAAATTGTTTTCGCACGGATCAGAATAACTAGGATCAATACCAGTTTGTTTTTTTCAATTTCAAGGAAGCGGAGGCGTACCGTTTACCCAACTGGAACTGCTGGAGGCAACGCATCGTGGTCTGCACAAGTTCATACCACGACATCACGACGAAATTGATCTTGAAATCGGAGATCCTATATACGTGCAGAAGGAGGCTGACGACCTATGGTGCGAAGGTGCGTAAAGATATCAATTTCGCGCCATTCAAGATATCGAACTTTAATCATAAGCTTCCTTTTCATTTACCTAATAAAATCGACTCAATTTCTTCAGTTTTCTAACGATAATGATAAACTGTCAAACAACAAATATCCAGACGACACATAAAGAGATCTAAGTAAAGTCCTATTCTTTCGATAACTTTTACATTTTTTTGTTTACATTTTTAAACATGTATAAAATTTATGGAGAAGATCGTTACTTGTTGAAAATGTTTCGTGATCTATACATATAATAAATCATGTAACGAATAATTGATTTAAAAATAAGACTGAATATCTAAAACTAATTTCCAGATACATATTAGACATTTATTTAGCTCAATTTCCAAGAAATCTTAAATAAATAAAAATAAGAGAAAGAAAAATAAAAAAAGAGACAGTACAATATTAATGTATAATATAAATACTAATATAAATACTCAGATTCATTATTGATAAAATCTACTCTTCTGTTTTTCGTGTGCTAGGAGTAAATCTGAGGACAGGCCGACAAGGTATCTTTCCGTCAGCTTATGCGGTCGACATGGACTACAGTGACTTCGATCCCACCGCGCCCAAAGTGAAGAGAGAAAGATATCTCTTGGGTTACCTGGGTTCGGTAGAGACCCTGGCGCACAAGGGTACAGGGGTGGTTTGTCAGGCTGTACGGAGGATCCTACGCAACTCATTGCAGGATCCGCCCGTCTCGCAAGGCTGCATCTTGGAAGTATCCGATCAAGGTCTTCGAATGGTCGATAGAAGTAAACCAAGAGTAAGCGATTCCTTGTGATCGAAATTTATTCGTATATATGTGATTTATACGATCTATTTATTTTAATCCTCAACAAAAATCGTACATTTTGTTAAACTTTTGATATATCAGAGTTGATATATAGAGTTTTTACATCCCATCTAAAAAGGATTTATATATAAGCAAATTATTTTATTTAAATTATTTTTTTTCGTTTAAACCTTTATTTGCATACATCTAATATTACGCAAATAATATATAAGTAACTGAAAGGAAAAATAAAAAAATTAAAGAATTTCTAATTTTCATTGAACATGGTTTTGCAGAAAAGTCAAGGTCCCTGTCACGACTATTTCTATTCACTGAAAAATGTATCGTTCTGTGCGTTTCACCCTCGCGATCATCGTTACCTCGGCTTCATCACGAAGCATCCTACTCTACAGAGGTTCGCTTGTCACGTATTCATCGGTCTGGAATCCACGAGACCAGTCGCCGAAGCTGTCGGGTGAGTCATTCTTTATGTAATTTATTTTATTTTCACAGAGAATTTGATTTTTTTTATATTCTGCGTTAAATTTCTTAATTAAAAAATTTTTAATTTATTTATAATTGATTTCTTAAAATTATTAGTAATAATAATGTATATTAATACATTCTTTCTTTATATATTATTATATTATTTTATTATATTTTATAAATCCTTATATAATTATATAATAATAAAAAAAAATGATATAGTATTATATAATCTGTATTCAAAAATTTTAATTATTTTATAAATATCCTTAAAAAATGAAAAAGAGAGAACCTTGCGTTCTGCGTCCTGATGGAGTGTTTATGGGTCACAAGCGATAACTCTAGATTTTTTTTTCAGACGCGCTTTTCATCGGTTCTACACAAAATTCATCGAGACTGCTTTCCCAATAGAGGACATCTACATTGAATAAATTGCTCTCGGCCTGACATATAACGGCTGTAGAGAAAATAATAAATCTCACTTCTCCCTTGCCCCTGTACATATCGTCCGCTAATTGTAGATATAAAATAATAAATACGCGAATCAAACACCCAATTTATACATATATTGAACATATGTATATCTATGTGTACTGAGCGTTTTTGGGAAGCGTCACGACGGATTCAATTTTTCATTATAACATACTCTGTTCCTAAAAAGTTCTTTTCTATTTCATGCATGCGATCCAATATAATTCTACGCATATGTAAAAGAGAGCGGAAAAAATAGCTCATGAAAGAATAATATTGGTTAATTATTCTGATTTTTTATCATAGACATCAATATCGTTTAAAATTAACTATTTTTATACTGGAAGATATTCAAATACGTTCTTCTTTTTTTGGCATTAAATTATAATTGTTGAGTATATAGTGTTATTATTTTATAAAACTTTTTATGAGCATAAGATAATTTTCTTTCCAAATATAAAATTTTATTGTTGGAATGTTTCTGCTAACGAAACGCAAAATGCGACACAGCAAAAAAAGTACGATCACGAAGATTGACGAATGAAGAATAATATATGTTGATGCTTTAACAATTAATAAAAATTGATCTGTTTTCAATTGCGAAAATTTATTTCTATCTGTTTCTCTACTATATTCTCACAGTTGAAAGCAGAGCAAATTTTGCAAAATAATTTAATCGTTCAACGTCCTCGTTAACGTCCCAATTATAATAACGTCACTTTTGATTTGATGAAAGTTTGATTAAAAAGTCTTTATTTTCTGCTATATTTATGTTTCAAAAAGTATACATCAATTTTTCAAATAATAAAAATATTTATATTTAATTTTGCAATAGATACACGCATATATATTGATACTTAAAATAGATTTTTTAAAATTTAAATCGCATGAATATAAAGAAATTAGAAATTAATTATTTAATTTTAGATCGAAGAGCAATTTTTGGCAATTAAACGGTTAAATATCACGACTCAACGTAATTAATAGTCGCGTCATGCCTGAAAAAAAGTTCGTTAAATCTTCATTAATAAGTAAAAATTTGATAATTAATAGTTAGAATGCGAATTAATTCCTAAAATCGCAATCCTATGACCAAGTTAATTCGTTTAATGATATACATATAGAAAAAGGGAACGACAATAGTGTTGGCTCATATTGGAGTTGGATCACACGAAGTTTAGCGAAAAGAAAATCGTAGCAGAGATTAAACCATTAACCGATTTAAAAAAAAAAAGATGCTTAACTTTTTTGGCACGCATCGGATGTGCTTTTTGCTGATGACATTCTTCATCGTAGCAACGAATAGTCGTCTAGAGTCTAGAACGATCTCCAATTGTATTGTTCTTATTGTAAGAGGACAGCGGTCAATGTGTATATGTGCGCTCCGTTATTAGAATCTCGTATATTTTTCTATCTTTCTTTGCTCTCTGTAAAAACATCAATTATAAGTCTCGTTATTATGACGATAATATTTTAAGTTTGTACTCTGGAATCTCTTCCGGTCTCGTCCGACTCTGCGAAGGACAACACTATCGAAATAACGCACATTGGCCTCTGTATCGAAAATATTATTATGCTGCATCGCAATGTTTTCGCCGAATATACAGTATAAACTAAATTGCAAGTACCATTTCGTTGCGGATAATGTGAAATAATAAAAAAAAAGAGTAGAAATGAAAAAAAAATGATATTACTTATGCGTGCAATTGACATGAACAGTATTACTATCGCTATTAATCTGTCTTTATTTTATAATCCCTTTTTCATTGCGGATAAACTGCATCTGTTGATCAGGAAACTTTTATCGAGAGGCAGTTAGTCATCAATTTAATCGATGAACACAATTGTACTGACAAATTGTTTTTAAATTATCAAGTGGTCACTTTCGCGATTTAATTCAAAATGTGCGTGAAATACAAACGATAACAATTAGCAAAAAAATTCATTAAAATATTTTTTTATAAATATCTAGTTATTTTAAAAAAGCTCGTAGATTCAAACTTTATATGGTATTTCGGTATAAAAGAACTATAACATTTTACGGTAAAATCTCGCGATTTCGTAATTAAAACTTTCTGTATACATATTAAGAATCTTATTGATTGACATCTCGACAATACAAATTCTGCGCATTGTTTCATTTGACAATGAGTGTATGTCAGATAAATATATGACTCTTACACACGATGAACGACTTTATACACATTCAACACAACACGCTCTATTATACGGTATTGAATAAAAATTGAGAGACAATTTACAATTTACGATGATTATTCATTTTAGGATCTCTCACTGTATCGCGATATGCAAAACATTTACACGTGCCTTTGATTAAGATCGCCTCGAAATGCGGTGCCTTTTATTTTCTCATAGAGCTATATCGCTGTTGTGTAGAAATTCATTATTCTGATGACATAGTGATTCTTCTCAAATCTGTTCAAGACACATTATCGAATAAAATAATAGAGATGTGAGATACAAACGAGCGTTTTCATTGAGTAATATATATATATATATATATATATATATTATATCTATCATCTTCTCGTTCATTAAACAATTAGATCTGATAGCAATAACATAAACATTTAAAAATTTTGATTGAACAATTCTTTTTACATTTTTTATCGTATGTATTGTATCTAATGTGACGAAGTCTTTATGATTTTATGTTTATGAAACGATCAGTCCTACAGTTATTTTGCGAGTCTATTAATTTAACAAAAAACGTATTAATATTTTTGAAGTGCAATATACTTCTTTCAGCACCAGACAAATTGTAAGCAAAGACAAAAAGGTTAAATATAAATCAAATAATAAAAATCGATACTCTTCCACAATATTCATATAATACATATATATTTCTTCCAGATGGCAATATTATTTACAAAAATGTTCCACCTTCTACGAAGTCTTGATAATTCAGTCTTGACACAATAACTATACATGTACATGTAATTTTCTCCCAACATATTATATTTCTTTATTAATTATAATTACATATTTTTTTCTGAATTTCTTTATATACTTGCATTTCTTTTTCATTATATATACTAATATTTAATAACAGTTAGCCGAATTCATGCAAATTTGACGTTGACATTGATTTGTGTTACTCACCAAAAATGAAAAATTTATTCGATTAAAAAAAAATTGTATTTTATTTACAAATTTGTTTTGCCAAGCTTTATCATGCTCTACGCCATTAATAATTCTTAAGCAGCAAATAAACATCAGTATTCTTTTAATCAATTTGATTGCAAACATTTTTATAAATCTTTGCTCAATTTCTTTGACCATTCATAATGTATTCATCTCCACATATACATTGATTATTATAATTTCTTGGTAAGAAATCATCCTCCTCCGAATATATAAAATAAGAAATAAAATATTTATTCGTCATTTTATCATTTCGACAATTATGTATGACGATTCATTTTCTAGAAATCAATTCTGTATATTTTAAGATATTCTCGACTTTTGAGTCGACAAACTATTATAATATAAAATAAAAGATATCAAATTCAGTACATATGTGTATATATAATAATAATTACGTTATGCTTTATCGTGAGCATGATATATTCTTAATCTTTAAAACCCAAATTGATTTTTCCGATTACATAGACTGTTGAATTTTAGTTTTTCCTAGAATATTATTTCGGGTTTATGTGTGTGTGTATGTATGCTGTTGCAAAAATATTCATTTAGCCAAAGAATGTATAATGAAAATTAAATGCAAGGTAAAAATGATACAAAAAAAAAAAATATAAAATAATTTATGAAGGTGGATTTCCTACCGAAGTGTTGCAGAACGCGAAATACATATTCGACGTTTCTTAATAGTTATATCGAAATTTACATAGTGCTTAACAGATAGAGAAAAACACTGAAATTACATATTAGAAAATTTTTTTACAAACATTTTCGCTCGTACAAATATCGGCCGGCTAAGACTCTTTCAAAATAATTCACGTATTCGTATATGGATCGTTTTCTTCAATGGTAAAATTAATGAGAATATTTATAAGTTATTGTATTACATAATGTATTTATATTTTGTTTGAGCAAACTGCAGGAAAGGTAATATATAAAAAGTTTTTTTTTATTTTCTAGTAGTTTCTTATTTTTTTTACGGAAAACGCTATTCTTTTGTCAGCGTGCAATGTTCAACAAGCCATATACGTTATAATGAAAATTTATGATTCGTCTTTTCATCAATACATAGTAACATAAATAATTGAGTTTTTTTTTTTCAAAATACAATATTAAATTGAATTTTACAATCAGGCGAATAATCAAAGCTTACCTGTTACATTCTGCTCATATATCCTGTTTCGATACGCTTTTCTTAGCTTCATCATAAACTAATATAAATTAAGGAGAAAAAAAAATACATTTGTGACTCTCAATGTAATGTATATAACATTGTTAAGAACGTTGTTAGAAAACATTTTTTGCGTTCCAAGCAAGAATCTTTGAAATTTTCAAAAATCAATAGCTTGAATTATATATAATTGATACAATTTGATTATACAAAAATCCAAGCGGCATCAAAACGTGCCACACATTCTGCATTTAATATATTCATAGAAGTGTACAAGAAGAAAATACAACTTAAAACACACTTAATCGCCTTTGTTTTTGTTTTTATAGAAAGAAATCGAAAAGTCTTATACGTGCAATCAGAGTATAAAATATAATAACGTAATAGATATTTACAATGGTATATATAAAGTTAAACTTTACTTGGTAGCATATTTAATAAACTGTAGAGCCGTCTGTCTGTGTTGCATTGGTATCCACTCATTTTTAATTCGCATAAATATTGTCATTCATTATATAAAAGATACATAAAGAAAAATTCTTATTTAATTTTAGATAAAAAAAAAGTTAGAGGAGTAATCTCTCATCACTTTTTTAATTTCATGTTACAAGAGTGCCATTTAATATATGCAACTGTAATCACAGACAAGTCTTTAATGTCCATCAAGTTATATGAATAATAAAATTATGCATACATAATTCATCCATTTTGATAAGATTGAGATATCTCTATTCCATTTCATGATAATAAACGAGATTTAATATGACTGTAGTGCACAATATAAAAATACTATATAAATCGTAGTAACGCTTGGTTGTCTTTCGTCGTAACTTATCAATAATATATAAAATAGCTTGCACGCATCATAAAAGTCAACAGTTCTATTCTTTGAATGATTTTCTAATGACAACTTTTTTTAAATTGACATTTCTCGCAAATAATACCTGATTCATAGAAATATTATGCGTTGTCACACACTTCCTCTTTTCTTTTCCGCATATGTTCGCACACAACTAAGATATTTGAATGTATATTCCTTTAATTGCTTTATCTTATAAGAACCAAAAACTAAATTCCAGAGCAACTTTACTTTTTGTAAATCTTTTAATTTTAATTTTAGTACTAAAACACATGATTAGTACCTCTGTACTTAAAATTACAAAATTTACATAAAGGATTGCTCGATTTGACTTGAGATATGAGAGGCTCATACATCGACAACCAAGCTGACGTATACCATGTCCAAAGTTACAAAATATATTAATAAAAGTCATCACCGGCATAATTAATGACAGTACGATAGTCTGAGAGAAAGAGAGAGATAGGAGAGGATGAGGTATACCGAACACAGACAGTTTAGACTTGTTCTTTGTACTATAAGATCGCGAGGAAAGTCAAGCATCAAATGAGACAAGTGCAATTCGATGCCTCCTTTACGCGCGATCATCGATTATGCGACATGAGTTTCATATACAGAAGTCAATTAAATACCCCTCATTTCAGCGGTATACTTCCACATAAAAAAGTGTATATTTTTATCATTGATTGACTTGTGTATGTGTGTGTGCGCGCGTGTATGTGTGTGTATGTATGTGTATGTGTGAGAAAAGTCAAGCCTTTTCATTAATAAAACTGACAACGAGAAACAAATTATCTCGAACATCACAATTCCGACACATTGCACTTACGTAACGATCGTATTTATACAGAGGCCTTTACTATTTGATAATCTTGACTTCCTCACTCGACATCAACATTAAAAACATTTTTTTTATAGTAAATATAATGTATATATATATATATATATATATATATATATATATATATATGTGTGTGTATATGGCATATGTATGTATGCGTGTATGTATATGTACATATAGATGTATATATATGTTGTTATTTTACAAGTTGCAACAAAATTTCAAATCTTAATAACGATAGACGTATAATAAAAAAACGCAGGAGCATGAAAAATATAGTATCACGTTAATCAAAAAATTTGTTCAATTTAATTTTATTTTATCCTAGCATAACATATAGTTATGTAGGAAAGGAATAAATTTCTTGATCAACTTAATATTTTAAAAAAAGATAGCACATCATTGCAAATAACAGATATACATTCTCGAGATGCTCAATGATGGAGTAAGTAGTACATGAAAAAGAAAAGTACGCGGCATTTAGAACAGTCAATTAAAAAAAAAAAAAAAAAGATCATGTTCAACATCTTTATTTACAGGACCAGCCTTATGTTACATATATCTATACATGTATATTGGTTTTAAGTAAATTTGTAGATCTGTTAAGTGCCAATGTGCTGAATATGTTCACATAAGTAGACAATTTTTCTCTCTCCCGCGTCATTCTCTTATATTAATATCATTTACCCTTTAAACATTTCTACAATATACAATATATGATTATATTCACGCTGACCCGCGGCATCGTAAGTAGTCGCTTTAAAACACGGTTAATTAATGTGTATTTATATCACTAATTTAATTGACACACATAAGTCAACCATGTAGCTTCCACATCACTATTTGTTATTTTTTAATACGGAGGTCAACTACCGATGAAATAAAAATAGTTTATAATGTATATTCGCATAGTAATATAATATTGGATGGATAACAAGGTCAGTGAAAAAAGTCATTCAAGCAAATTATATAAAAAAAAACATGATAGAAATTTGCATTAAAAATGTGTTACTTGTACTAATCAATCAACTAAATAATGAATATAGTTAAATTATTCATTCTTGTAAAAAATTAATTTAAATGTTTCTATTGGATATATCTCATTTATTTATATTTTAAATTATTGTATTCAATATTTTTTTGTATTTATATATAATGTAAATTAAAAATATTTGAAAAATTTCTATTGCATGTATATAATAATGTAATCAAAATTTAGAGACATACTTAGGGTTACCACATTTTAAGAATACAAAATACAGAAGAATATAATTGTGAATATGGGAAGGGATAATCAAGTAAAAGATGAGATTTGTTTTTAATTGACTGAATTTATATTTGTCAGCATTTCTTAACAACACATGATTAGATTTTTAGTTTGCAAATATTATAGGACATTTAAATGTAAATATTATTCAGGTACATGCAGTTGTAAAACCTTTCTACTATAAATAGGATTGGTATACATCTGGCCTATATAGTGGCAACCCCATAGACATACTCTAAATTTCGTTCTCTTTTCCACACAAGTAATATATAATAAAATTTTCCCAAGATCTCTTAAAACATCATTCGATTAAAATTACCAAATTCGATTAAAATTACCAAATTATCTCCTTTCTCGAATTGTTCGTTTTCTACATTGATGTGACATTGATTCACGATTATAAAAAGATAAACAGCATTAGTCATTGACATCAAATGTGAGGGGGGTCCACAATTACAACCAATAAAGCTAACTGATTTCGTATCCATCCGATACATCCATAATCACATATACATATCCAGAGGTAGTTAAACTCGATCGGACTTGTCGCGAACAAGTAAATTAGCGAGTAAAGCACCGCATAACATTAAAATCGAATGTATATTATATGTACAGATTTACTACCATAAAATTTGAAAATTATCAACTGTGTGTAACACTCAGTCGCTGCAGGAAATCTGCTTAAAGAGCGACTGCTATTTATAACGGACCGTTCAGCGACGGTTTTATACGATCTGCATGATCGATTAGTGAGCGAAGTGCACGATTTTTCATACAGCAACTCATAATAGTTCTTAGTCGTACAAAGTTCAAAAAATGGAAAAAAAAAAAACATTTATATACGTTAATCACTCAACACATTCTCTATGCGAGTTCTTTTACCAATGTCTTTTCTCACTCATTTCTTTTCCATTTCTGGTGGATGGAAAATATAAATTGATGCAGATTACTTTAGTGATAGATAAATCATCAGCATATCTAAACACCTACCTTGATTCTTCGTGAACTGAGCAATTTCACATGCAACATTTGCGCTGATACAAATCTCTGTTCGTTGTTTGTACCGATGGCACGGTTATCTAGACATTTTCATAATATATTTGTGATTCGCGAAAACAAAGAAATATCCCAGAAATACAATACCACAATACAAGGAATATTATGCAAATTGCACATACGCCGATATCTTTGTTGAAATCTTTCGCAAAAAAGATAATTTTTAAAGCTTATTTCTTATCAATTAATACACAGTTCCGAAGAGTATTCTATTAAGCTCGCTTTGAACTTCTTACATTGATTTCAGTAAAATTCGTGAAACGATCTGGAAAACTATCTGATTTCTTATATTCCGAAGTGTTTGGCATGAATTTGCATTTTATGATGATCTTGTTGCAAAGTTTTAAGCATTTGCTTTTGCATGTTGTGCTCAATCTGGAAAATAATCATTGATTTTGACGTTTTAATTTTCTCAGATGATATTTTCTTATTATCAATTTATCATATACCTGTAATTGTGATAAGTTCTCTCTTTGAGCATGAAGGACCGAATTTTTGACACTTGCCAACATATTGATTTGGGACTCTTGTAACTTTATATTGCTCGCTAATTGGCGACACGTGCGTCTTATCTGGTCATTGACAATTTGCTGAAAACGTATTGCATAAATTTAATACTCCACTCAAAATCTGATTTCCATATCATTTTCAAATCATTTAAATTTGAATAGTAAATCGCATGTATTATTAAATACTTACATGATCAGATGAAAACTGCTGTAACTTTGCTTCATTAAAATGATCTGAAACAACAATCAAAACAAAAATCAAAATTAATTTGACGAATATATCTTGCAAAGATATTCACAAATGATATAGGATCACTTACTTTCAAAACCTATTACAGATCCATTATGAAGATTATTAAATATCTTCATGATCTCTACAAGAGAACAGAAAAAAAAATTTATCAAGGATATATCATGTGAAGAGTTAATAATCATGTAACTGATTCATAGTAATAATAGTGCAATAATGACTTTAATCGAAGAAAAAAAAAAAAACAAATCGAATTTAATTTAATTAAGAGATATAGTAAACATTCAATGTGCCACTTAATATTCAGGACAAAACAAGATTAGTTACTTTACTTCATCGATGAATGAGCACAAGTTGCTATTACAATTTACCTGAATGTGAACTCAGGTCCGAATTTTGAGCGATGTGGTTCTTAAGATCCTGCAAATACTGTTCTTCATCGATATTCATTGCGGTGGGATCTACCATCTGTTGATGAAATTCTGTTTCGATTTCGTGATCAAGACTCGAATTGGGTGACTCCGCAATCAATGGCTGCGAGTTAACATCATAGTACTGATTGAATTTGACTGCCGAATACTTGTCGTCGGTGGCAAAAGTCCCACAGTTCACATAAGAAACGTACTGTTGTTCGTCGTTGGCATTCGTCGATGCATAAAACATATTGTTAGATCTCTTCTTGCTGTGCATTTCCGGAAGATCTTCGTCGCTACATACTCTCTTCAACATATACCGATTGTGTGTTTCAATCCCTTGTGAAATGACAGAACTGTCACTCGCGCTGTCATCAAAGTATTGTACCACTAATTCCTGCGTTTGATGATTGAAGGTCTCGATCCCGCATTTCAGCGTCGTAATGTCCTTTTCGCGCAGAGCGTCTGGTGACAGCACATTGTCGTGCTGCTCTATTTTAACCTGTGCGTTCAAACCATTCACGTTTTGAGACACATCCAAATGTGATATATGACTATGAGGTACGCTTTGACAAGGATTCATATTAGATTCGCAAGTGGTCGCAAGAATGTTCGATTGTACAGACATATCGGCATTCTGGACGTTATTATGATTATTGTGCGCGTCATTCATCATGCTTTCTGAATCCGATATTGGGCATTGCTCCGCGCTACTGGAATTATTATTTTCCAATGTTTGTTCATGTTTCTTAGATTCTTGCTTCGGAATTTGATCATCTTTGCCTTGCAAAACGGTGTAAGAATCAATCTTATCGCTATCAACTTTATTTGTTTGCTCAGCGAATGGTAGCGTATCAGGAGACAATATGATGGCCTTCGGCGAAGGTGAGGGATTATCATCCGATGTGGAAGGTAAGTCGCTAATTAAGTGAGTGATGGCTTCTTCAAGCTGCGATTTTTCTTCGAGGTTGCCTTGTGGATTCGATAATTGGCTCAAATCCTAATATTTAAACCGTTAAACAATCTCTTCACACAAGCTTCACGCGTAAATATAAACGAGTATTAAAAATGCAAAGAATAACATTTGACTTACCAATTCTATCGGTGTATTTATGTCGAAATTCTTTATAAGACCTTTACTAGCTGGAGTCGCGGCGAATCTTTCTCTCATCTCTTTTATTAGTTGAATACCTTCTTTTTCCCTGCATGCAACAAAATTTTCCTTATATTCTTATATGTTTTTCCTTATATTCTTATATGTTTTGCTGAATACGCATTGCATACATATTAACATAATATTTCCAATATGTATTTTAATCTTTGTAAGTCACATATTTTTTTGCTCTATTACTGATCACATATGAGTTATGTCTTGTCGCAGTTTTAACTCAAAATGCTTGACAAAAATCTACAAAGATTGATATATATTCTTTGGCATCTATAGAGAATGATCACAACAAAAGGTAAGAAATAGATTTTGTACTTATTATTTTTTATTGATTAAGGCCTTCGGCGGAATATTCTATTATTATATAGAATATCGATAGAAAAAATAATCCATATGTGATTTTTAAGAGTTGATATTTAAAAAACAGAAAGATATAGTTTGCGGAAATAATTGAATCCATTCCCTTATTTAAATATTCGATTAATCTGTAAATCCAATTATTTTCTTCGCCTGTCCTATAATTCATTGATGAAATGTACTTACGATACCAAGGTGTTAACACAAACGAAAGATTCCACCGTTTTCGTGTTCTTGTCGTACTCCAAGTAACCATGTGTCCTTAGATAGATGAATTTACCGGCTTTTGTGAGTAATCTGTAGCACGACGAGCCACACGTTTCAGCATGACTGTACACTGCGAATGCATAACTAATCATGAGTAATTGCACATGCAAAACAATAGTTGGTTTTAAATAGATCGCTTTACATATATTTTGCTGTCATGTTTAAATTGTGATTGATTATGGAAATGGCAAGCAAAATATCACAATAAATCTTCATTGTAAAACCTGCATGTATTAAAATAATACCGGCATAATATATAATGTAAAATATAATACAATATATGATGTAATATATAAATGTTATGTAAAATGTTATTGATTTAACTGTTAAATATAAAAAGTAATATATATAATTTTTTAATAACTTTGAATATTGAATATAATAAAAAAATTCATAATGTTATTCTGTTAATATTTTATTGAATATTTTAGTTTAACAGAGTGTCTACTCAAATTTTGTAAAAAAAAATCTCTAAAAATTCTTTTACGTATTTTTGTTCAAATTTCAAAAAAGAATATTTAAAAAATTTTTTTGGTCCAACTTTCTAAAATAAATTTTTTATCGCATGCGTTTTCTAATATTTTTCACTTGTGTGACAAAAAAAAAAATAAAGCCTCTTAAGTTTCAAGAGCCAGATTTATATATGTACTAAAAAAACTGAATATATTTCATTTATATAATATTTTTTTATCATTTTTTTATCATTGAAAATTAAATAAAGAATATGTATTGCATATTTAATATTTTGTTAAAGCAATGAATATATAAAAGATATTAATATATATATTTATAATATATTTTAAACACGCATAATTCATTTAGCTTATTGACTGTTCACAATATGAGAGCAATTATTAAAGAAAAAAAAATTATTAAAGTAAAAAAAAAAAAAAAAAATTCCCTCACAATAAGTTCCATGGAATGGTTTTCCATGTTGTTCCAGATAGTAGACACCCTGTTATCGTTGTGTGCACATTGTGTGTAAATATTTTTTAACGGAAAAATAAAAATTACGTTAATTATGTTAAATACAAAAGCTTACTTTGCCGAAGGCCGACCATTGTCCATCTTAAATCAGCCTTGTGCATAAATCCAAACGCATTCAAACCAGATACTTCCTCCGATAAATAGCCGGCAACGATAGACACCCTATGATCGCAATAGACGATACGTCCGTCAACCAAATGCCGTGTCATATATTCATCTTTCGTGGCATCCATTATTGACAATTCGGTGATGGGGCGTTTCTTCGGTAAGGTCGCTACACCAGCGAAAATAATGTCGTTGCTGGTGCCCGTTATCTCTGTTAAAGTCATCGCGACGGAATCAGAGTTAGAGTAAAATATAATTATCTTAAAAGAAAATCGGGTTATGATCAGAAGGATTATTCAATGAAAAATAGAGATTCGCTAGATTAATAATATTTATATAAGAGAATATATAATAAATATTGTAATAGTGTGTTTTTTTATTATAAGTATTATAGATATTAAATTTAAAAAAAAAATCAATTCTGATATTCAATTTTGCAGCACTGATAACTTTGGGACTGTGTTATTATTGGAAGTCGAGAGAGTTTTACGCAAACAAAGCTTAAACGCAAATACGTAAATCATATTTTACTTGCCTGAAGCAACCTTTATCCCAACAAAAATGTAATTTTAAACTAGATTACTGAGTTGTTTAATGCAAAGTGAAAAGTTACGGCGACTCTTGTTGGCTTTTCATTAAATATCCACTAAGGGAAAAGATCGATTCAAGATACATCAAAAAATTCCGTAAGTAAAAAGTGGCGTCGAGCAAATCCGAGCATTTTGTAATAAAACTGTCGTGCCCATGGTAAATCCACCTGTGCTCAGAGTCCGCTCCTCTGAACGCATTTCTAAACAGTGCACACCACGTACAACACGTGCTTGCCCCGACGTTCAGTTCTGATCTAACAGGCGAGTCTCAAAGAATCTAAACTCGCTCTGACTGAGCCTAACATATCTTCGTCGACGACGACGTCGAAGGTCTAAATTTAAATACAGGAGTAGCGTAAATATTTGCGATACTCGTTACGAAACCAGCGCTACGGGTTTCAGTCATGATAAAACAAGACCATCGATCCGGAGAATTCGCGCGGGTAATCTTCTCTTTCGAGAATCGCTCGATATGAAATACATAATGAAGCACATTATTGCTGATTTATAATAGGAAAGAACATCTGTGATTATACATAGGGTATGTTCGAAATAAAATGATACATCTGAATAATTCGTAAAGGAAAGTAAGTGATAGGTAATAATTTGTCAAATAGAAGTAGTGAAGCATATAGGAGGCAATTATGTCACGAATATTATGTCATCACCATCCCACCATTTCATATTTCGGCGTACATTTATTCGATTGTCAATCTTTTTTCTTTTTTTTTTTTTTTTTTTTTTTTTTCAATAACCATCAACCATATTTTTTTTTAATAAACCATCCTAATTTTTTTTATATATATCGATTCTTCGTAATATATGACGTAAAAAGTTATAGAGATTTCAAACATTCTTTAATTCTTTTTTTTCTCGTTTAATAATTAAAAATATAATGAAAAAATATATATTAAAATATTAAAAAAAAAATATAATTAAAAAAGTACAAAAAGATAAAAAATTTTTTTCCCATTTTAATGTACTGTAAATTTTTTTCATAGACTCTTACCTCGATGTCTGCCTCGGTTCCCGTTGTTATCTGCGTTCTTGCAAGCTTCCGCGAGCCGGAGGACTCCCGAAATGTCAAAAGTTTCGTACTGCGTGTGTTCACGTCTATTCACGGTGCGCTGAGCTATGCGAATCTTAAACCTCCGCCTCTGCTCGTGGAATTGCTTATTCTTCTCGTTTACTCTGTTGTGATTTGTCGTCGAATCGTCGGAGGAACTGGAATTGTAATCGTGCACCAAGTCGGACCCAGTTGGCGAGGATGCCGACGTAAGTTGCATGTCATCGGGTATAAGGTTTCGCTTGAGCTCTTCTTGATCATCGGGATGGACGAAATCAATCAGAGACTGACCCAGCAATTCGTTCTGCGAAATTCAAACAGTTTCGAAATTCAGACGAGAATTTCTAATTTCCAAGTTTAGATCAAGTTGCCTCGCATCGCTCGTATTGACTTTTATTGTTTGTGCGATCTGATATATGTATTTACATCAACATTGAATATAGAATCGTACAACGGTCGTCTCTTAGTTCTTATTATATTATAAAAAATTAATTATATTATATTTACAAAAAAAAAAAAAAAAATTGGAAAGCAATTGGGAAAGCATGTTATGAGAAGAACTGATATTCTCAATTTTTCGTTTTTCTTTAAATTTAAGATGTAAATCAGTTCAATTTTACAATTTAATAAATAATACAATATTTTAAAAGAAGAGAAGAAACAAATAATGCTATCTTGGCGCTTCAATGTTGTTTTCATTATTTTTCAAAGATATAATTATATGCTCTTATTAAATGCTCAGCATTTATTAATTGACTCTCTCTCTCTCTCTCTCTCTCTGCCTCTCATATTAATATAAAAAAAATACTATCGGCCTTTGTCATAAGTATTTATTGTTAGCCAAACCTAACGGTACCTTTCGCGCAGCAAATCGCGATACGTCAATGACGATGCCGACGACGACGACGACAGTGCAGCGCGTTGGCGACGGAGCTCGTTTTCGCGGCAGGCGGTTTCTCCTTGAGAACAATACGGCCTGATTATGAGTACCTTCTTAAAAAACGAGAGCAAACCCGCGCTTACAAACAACTTTCATCCTGCTCCTGCACATCATCCTCCCACTCTTCCATCTTCTCTCTTCCTTCCCTCTCACCCTCACCCACCCCCCTCTCTGTCTCTCTCTCTCTTTCTGCGTCTTTCTTTCTCTGCATAGCCTACTCGTTCTGGCATCTTTTTTACGTAGAGAAGCCGAAAGAGAACAGGAGAAGGAGAGAAGGACTCGGCCGGCTCCCAAGAGCCGGTTCGTTACAGCAAAGTGGCGAATTATCGTTACGCCTGAATCTGGAGCGCCACTCTGGTGAATGCGATCGATAGCCCGGACATTTTTTTTTTTTTTTTTACACTTTATCCTCGTCGTTGCTTGCTCGCAAAAATACAGAGGAAACTTCAACGATAGGTGGGGAGGAAGAAGAAGCGATAAAGCACGTTGACAGCGCCATTCTCCATTCCTCGCTACAAAATCTGTTAATTTCGTGAACGAGAATTTGAAACGCGCGTTGAAATCTCCGTTGAGAGATCTCTTTCTGATCTCTCGACGACGGAGACACGCGCGTTTAAATTTTTAACAGTTTTATCTTTGTCGCGAGATATGTAATGATCGATGTCTCTGTAAAGTCGAACCAATCATCGCTGTATCGTAAGATTTTTATTCTTCTTGTTTTGGATATATCATCTTCATTATCGAACATAATTTCCTAGAAGCGTTCTTGGACCCCCGCACGCGTAAACACGTGTCGCCTTGAACGTAAACAAAAGGGCGATAATCCTATAATGTTAATTATAACGATGAAAGCACGTACTTTTGACGAAAACATGTTCGAGAAGATTTTTTTAGCAATTGCTCTCTTAAAAATTCTAGATTATTTTCATGATTCTCTTTAATATCAATATTTAATGTAATTATCTTGCGTAATTCAATTTAATCCAATAAATGCATAGACAAATAGCAAATTATAGTAAATAAGAGGGTGTGATCCTCATATGTGAATAATGAAACTTAAATGTTTTTCCCAAAATAGGCAAAGAACGATGGGATAAATTTATTAATAAAAAAAAAAAAAAAAAAAAACACGCACATGGCAACACAATTTGATCATTTCATTCTAAATATGATTAATAAGAAGAAAAACTAAAAAATACGATTAATTAAAAAAAATTAATAAAAAATATGATTAATAAATAAAGTTAAAATATTTTTATACTAACAAAAAAAGAAAGTTGTAAAAACGCAAAAATGTATAACAACTGTGTTATTAAATAATATTCATGAATGTAAAACGATGCTGTGATCTACCAAAAAAAACATCTGATTGATTTGATTTCTCCCATTTGTTTTTTAATTTCATAATATTTCTCCTATCATATACATTCAGGTATATATTCTTTAGCCCGTGGTCCATCGCTTAATATTCGCTGGATCGTATTGTCTTGAAGACCCTGAGAGGTTCTTACGTCATAATCTAAACCCACATTTTCTCTACCAAAATTATCGGTAATTTTAGCCATCATTAGCGCCCATACGATCCTTATATGTTGCAAAAGAATTGTTTTGCTAATGTAAGCTTCGCTCAAAATCTGGCCGTGAAAATTGAAGAATCTTACGAAATCATTCATTTCCATAAACGGGAATTCTGCACAGAAATGGCACTCCATATGTTTACATTCAATTTAAAAAATAAAAACAATCGGTGCATCGTACTTATTACAGAGATATCCTTCCGAACGCAGGAAATATCATTAATGACCGACTTTGTATATTTGTACATTTGTTGATCTCCGTTGTTTTGACGTTTCGCAATTATTTGCAAGATTTCAGATTCTCAGATATAAACTTAGAATTCGGTTTTCAGTTAAGTGGAGTGTTGACTTGGTTCCATGTAAAATATTCAAATGATGACAATCTGTTTGCAAAACTTTCTCTTCACTTATTGCCAAAAATAACTCTCAAATTCGAAAGGCAAATTTCAGTGACACAATCTATTAGTCCCGCAAAAATTATAATTAGTGTTTGTACTTAATGAGTTAATTAAAATTTGCAAAAAAAAAAAATAAAATAAAATTGATTGACCATCTCTAAAATATAAAAATTCGTATAAATTATACGAATTTTTGCCTAAATACTTTATTACTATCGTATTTCAAATTATTGGTTTATATTTGGTTTATATTAAAACCGCTTTAAAGCAGATTTTGCCTTCAACGTCGGAATCCGAATCTTAAATACAGTGTTATCTGAACGTATAGCAATTTTTAACTTTCACATTTTGTGATTTTCGATTCCAAGGCGACAGCATAAAATACTTTCCATACTCTGCTTAGACTTTTTCACTCGTCTTTATATAATCCGTTCTCAATGTTGCGCAGAGTTTTTTTGCCATCCCAGATGAACTACATTATCTCAGTTTCTTTTGTTGAGTTGGCCTCTTCAGTGAAGTCTCCAAAGTGAAATAAATTTATTCCGTCGCTGAATCGACGTCACGTGCACAATTACGAAGTCTCTGATAGTTCGTCGAAAAGGTTGTCAGTCACGCCGATCTCGTCAGATGACTTATGTCTAACAAAGTCAGACTACAAAGCGCAGCAGGTAGCAAAAGCAAGATTCTCGTTATGTATCTCAATCGATCGAGCTAATTATTTTCGTACAATACGCCCTTAATATCTGCAGCAGATAATTAGCTAGGTTCGAATCTATCGCAGATATAAACGGAGACATGCGCATTATTCCCGTAACATTCATTACTTGATCCTTAAATTTGCCTCCGGCTAATCACAACGTTTCCGTTTTATGTAATGATTTCTGAAACGTTTGTTTCATTAGATACGATAAAATTCACATTTCTCTTGATAGACCAAATGCATTCTGCATTTTATCATGTGAAATTATCGCTCGTTTCTTTGAATACAAACGGAATAGAAAAATCCAAATAGTATAGTAGAATCCATTCAATGATCCATCTCAATTATATCTTTTGATTTTGAGCAAATAAAATCATTAATATTAATAATTAATACTAATAATTTACATAATATCTTAATGCGCCATTATAATATATTTTGAAAAATAATAATCTGTAACAATTTTCATTTTAAGTTGCAATTATCTTATCATTATTCAAACAAAATTCCTATACACATAATTATATATATAACAATGTACATACATTTAATATATATTTACATTTAAAAAATATTTTTTATATATTAAAAAAAAAAAAAAAAACAAAAAAAAACAAAAAAAACAACTTTTAATATTACTTAAATAATGTTAATTTCCTCCATATCTTTTACGAATTCCGCAGATTAACATGTTTTATTCTTTCCCGAAAACTCGTCGAGTCCATTTGGATACACTCCCACCAAATTGAATGCGTGAATTTCCGGGAAAAGTCGCACGTGGATCCGGGCGAATAATTATCCGCGCGAGGTAATCATCGTTACGTTTTTTCATTGGCAGCGAACGAATGCTTTTTCATTCGAAACAGACTCGTTCGGAGCACCGCGGGCCTCGATCATTTTTCGCCAGCAATCTCGGATTAATTCCCACGTACAAATATACGGGAAACGAAACGCGGATATTGGTGTGACGTGTGTAGCGTTTCGTAGCGAGCGAAAAGGAGCAGAGGGCCACAGGCACACACGCTAACGCGCGGTTGCTATGGGAGCGTATTTGCGTTGCACGCACTCATTTGATCGATAATTCCTGACTCCGCGCATTACACAGGGCAGGTCTCGGTGGTTGCAGCTAACAGCTGTTGCATCCGCGCGAGAGATCGCGATCGCTCCCTCCTCTGTCCTCCCACCCTCCCCCCTCCCCCTCCTCCACCCTTTCGCCCCAACCGTCTATTTACCTTCTTCTCAGCGCCGGCGCGAAAATATTATACGGTCGTATATTTCAATGGCCGTAATATAAATAGGCTTAAAACAAAAAGAGAGAGAAATGCGGAAGATGCGAAAAGTTTCGCGAAATATTTATATATGTGTGACAAACAGCTTCCTTGAATAATCGCTGGATGAGTGATTAAATTAAAGCATTTTATCACGAGCAATTCAAAAATCAGAGTTTGAGTTTATCATCGATTCATAAAAAAAAAAAAAAAAATTAATATATTTTGTTGCCAGGCAAACGTATTGTCATATTGGAAACATATGTTTACATTTAGCGGTATAACATGACATGACATAAAATAAAAATTTTCACCTATCGATAAGCTTTATCGTGAATGAACACGAGAAAACTCGTGGTCCGTTGAAGCAAAGATAATTGCGATATATTCGTGATTAACCAGGCTTTTGATTGCTATATAAATTGGGAGCAGAGATAGCTACTATTGTTCGCAATAGTGTAATGTAAACTGTCAAAGTATAAGATTTTCGAAGAGTTAATTTTAATTAGAAGAAGAGAAGAGATAAGGAGGAAAGATAGAGTTGACAAAACTATTCATTTATATTGATGAAAATAATTCATATATATAATAGAAACAAAAAAACTCACCTGGACATGGCCGAGGTGATGCTCCACTTGTCGGCTGACGTAGACAATTTTCCCTGTTGCAGTGACTATGAGGAAGAACCCTTCGCTGTCAACTATATGCTATTATGATTTGAAAAATAAGTGTCCACAGTGTGAATCGTCTCGAGATTTGTATTATAGTTTGTGCATATAGGCATTGTGCGTACTTACGTCGACAAAATATTGCTCCAAGTCGAACTCATTGAGCTGTTGGGAAAGAAAATTCATCGAGCGACGTCCGAATACTGTAAATAATGCATAAAGTACGTGACCTTAATGCTTCTTTTCACATTAATCGGAATCGTGTCAATATAAATGAGAAATTAATATAATAACATCCTATACCAGCTTTAATTCCTTAGACTTATATTTATGTGTTTCTGATTAAATCTATTTATATATCAAGTAACATATGATACAAGTATAATTCGGCCTCATTTATTATTTAATTTAAGAAACAAGGATTTGGAAATATTAGAATAATAATAAAAACAGAATATAATAATTAATAATAAACTATAATATTATAAATTTAATTAGAAGAAAAATTTAGAGATATTGGGATAATAACAAGAACAAAATATATTCATTAATAAATTATAATTAAAAAATATTTTGTAGAAAAAAATATTTTTTAATCAACTTACTGTATTGTATTCTCAGGAAGGCGGCAGCTAATCTTAGAATGGATATTTTGTCCATCCTTCTCGAACTTCCAGCGACAATCGGCACGAGGGACGCCATCGTCGAGATATTTGTATTGAGATTGTCGCGACGTTGCTTTTCTGCCATGTTTCGCGACGCACGTGGGTTACTGTAACAAGAAAAAGAAATGACGAGTGAAATTTAGCAGCAATGAGAGTTATTAATATACAAAACACAAAATAGATTTGTTTATCTTATAATTTATAGAAAAACATTTTTGTACATTTTCGTTAATAAATGCTGCTTGTTTTAGTAAATTGAGTTATATATAAGCTTCTATTAATTCAATCTTGTATGTTAATAATGTGCACGTAACACATATGTTCATCTCGAATATAAATTTCCATAAATTAAAATGGAAATTTTTTTATTTTATATAAAAATTAGTCTATCAATTATCATACGATATTGAAATCGATCTTTAATTATATTCCGTTATTTACGCAACATATATAATTTTATGTATAATAGTCTAGCAAAATTCAAATATAAAAATTCAAATATAGTTATAAATACCTATGAAAGTTATTATTACGAAAATATATCTCTCTTGCTTCATTTATTATAAATAATAGCATATCCGCGCCTGATAATTAATAAAATTTTATAAATAAAATTAATAAAAATAAAAAAAAAAAAGTTTCCTCCTCATAATGACGAACATAAAATGAGATGAATCGGTCTAATTATTCACATACGAATTTTTGGTTCAATAATCTCCACTTCCGCGACAAATGTCTCAATTTACGTACGAATATATCATATCTCATGCAGAGATACGTAGGTTCTTTATTATATCGTACAGCTTCCCGCAGTTATATAGTCAACTGATACACCGTAGCATAACTATGGACAAAAATAAGTTCATACACAGCCATGACGATAACTCATATATGTATGTGTGCAATAAACAGTCACGCGTGTATCTTACATGCGCGGGTATATATGGGCGTCCGTAAGGAGCAAGGAGGGGCACATACTCCCCCTGAAAAATAAAAAAAAAAATAAAAAAAAATCGTAATCACAATTCTATATATTAATACTAAAAGTTGTATAAATATCAAAGCATATCAATTGACATTTTATGCCATGGTCCTCCCCTCCCCCCCTCCTCTCCTTTCCTGAAAAAAATCCTGCGGACGCCCGTGTATATTTATGGTACGGACGCTTTCGAAGATTTTGATACATTTTACGTACACATATTAAATTTACGCTGTATATGAATCACACATTTGCATATTATAAAATAGGTGTGTGTGTATGTGTATGCGTACACACGAAATGTGTGTATAAATTCCTCGTATACAGATAAATACGCACATTTATATGAAAATTAATATAATTTAGATACTTATATGCGTACGTACAAGGAGATTTATTCATAGAGAATATTTATAGTCAAGATTATTTTACGAAAGATTCGTAAAAAGAAGAGATTCTATTTTGAAAATCTTAGTTTTATATACATTTAACGACAGTCGAACAATTATATTTTTTGCACATATGGTTTGTTTATGGATCCTTGCATTTGCGCAGCTTCTAACAATATTGTGGTTTTATCGGTCATAATTTTTATGCCTGAGGTCAACGATATTTGCATTCCACTTATCATAATATTATAAAAACGATATCATTTCGCGAAATAAAATTGCAAATTTTAGAATAGAAATCACGGCTTGTTCTCGCTAAAATGGTAAGTAGTAAGCTTAAAGATAGAATGGAATTACGCCAATTAACGTAGAATATTGATGCCATACAGCATTATTAAACAGAGATATTAAACCTAAATTAAAGTGCTTTCGGAAAGATATTAATATCTTGGATTTAAATTTTCATAATAATAATTTCAATCGTGTGTGCATACAGAAGTTCAAGCATTAATAGAAGATATTTATTTTATTCCATATTTATAAATTTGTTCTCCATTTCATAATATTTAAGATAATAATAGCAACTTCAATACCTAATAAATTTAATGGCAACTTTAGTTAAGCTAAAAATTGATTCAAAATTGAAGCCAAAAAAACTGTCTCTCAAATTTAGTTTCAAACATCCTTTGTATTTCTTGTTATAATAAATACTCGAGTATATTTCTTTCAATAAGAGCGATAATAATTGTTCGTCTATTATCTCTATGTGTTTCTAATCGAAACGCGATTAAAAAAACAAGGTTGGTTGATTTTATATGTTTCGTTTCCACTCTCGAGTTTACAAGTAGTAGAGACACGAAGTTAACGATCATAGAAAAATATTTCTTCCCGATTACGTCATAATGTGTTCGTAGGAGATTCTTAATATCCAGTTCGGTTATATATTTTTTTGGCAAGATGACGATAACATAAGTGTGCGTATATGGGATGAGCATTCGTGCTCATGATCGGCTTTGAGGCAGGCATTCAGCAATAAAACAAATTTAAATATGTCACCAGAAGATTTGGTCGACGAGAGCGCGGCAAAATAATAGAATTATTTTAAAGTAATCTTATATGAACACTATATCTATTTTTAAATATAATAATTCAGTACCATTATATTTACAAATTCAGCATAATTAGTATTCTTGACATAAATAAATTAAAACGAAAATTTAAAAAATTTACATATTTTTCAACGCAAAAATGCGTAAAATTTAAAAAAATTGCAAAATCTCAATGCCAAAGAACCTTACACGTAACGTCACATGTATAAATTAAGAAAGCTCATCATTTGTCACAGCTTTCTAAAATTTAATATTCAATATTTTTGTGTTGATGTTCTACTAGATTTCAAATTAAATGGCGAATAATATTTCTCTCACTGTATGTTCGTATCTCAGAAATTTAATTTGCCAAAGTGGCTTTTGAAACAACTATTTAATGTCTCGTATCTTTATCTTTTTTTCTTAATAAATATTCGATAACAAGAAAAATTAACAAATTATAAATTTATCTCATACATTGAAATAGATTTAATTAATATAATAATAATTATTATTATTGGCACTATTTTAATTAAAATTCTCATTATTATTATTAAAAGTCTTAACTAAAATAATCATTATTATTCCGAAACATTGTGTATTAATAAAATATTTCGCTATAATTTTAATTTTTTATGTGTAATTTGTATATCTTTTATATAAATATACAAGAAAAAGGTGTCGGTAACAAATTAGAGAAATCAATAATTTGTTCGCATTATTCAAACTATTAATTTTCCATTGATAGATTGACATTCTGATGGATTATTGCAACTTAAAATATTAATACTTTATGAAGGTGTATGGTGACATTGCAAGATTACGTAACCGAATATTTAAGAAACAACACGCATGACGTGTTTCTTTTTCTTCGCCAATTAACTGTATAATGTATTAGATACGCGACATAACGCATACCTACATACTACAGGTATTATACATACTGTATTTAGCGTTTTGTTGTTTGTTATGCCCCGACAATGCATTCCCCAATTATAATCATAAAATACGTCCATTAAATTTGATATAATTTTTTATTATATATCTCGTAAAAACATAAGTGCGTTTATCGCACGCATGAAGGTGTAACCTTGCTTATTCGAGAAAATATTGATTTACGCTCTCACAAATGTTTGGAAATTCCTGACGACCTGTTGCTCGATGCATGTATAAAATAAGCAAACACGCATTATATGATCTTTTTGTTCACTTTTGAATCGCTTGTATAATAAACTAATTATAATAGCTTGATCCTCTAATAAACTTCTTAGTTATGACCAAACCATAAAAGAGCTATAAATGATCGTATGTACTTAACTATGTAAAATTATGCCGTATATATTTCGCACGATGGACGCGCGGAAATCGCAATTAAATAGTTAAAACGTCTTAATTGATCATTTTTTTTTTTTTTTTTTTTTTTTTTTCTTGGCACCGTGAGCCTCACGTGAATATTAAGTAGGTATTTTTATCACGAATAGAAACATCATTGATTACAATGTGTTGCCTAAAAAGCATCGGGCGCATTACCGGGATGCCACGCGGGATTCTTGGACACAAGTCAGTTAAAGATCAAGGCTATGGCGGCATGATTTCACCGATTTACGATCGGCACACGCGAAAGTTTGCGTGTGCCTCTTAAAAAATCGAGTAACTTATTTGGAAATCTTGATGAATTCCGATAAATTATTCCACATATCTCTCGCGTAAGTCGGATTAATTGATTCGAAGCGTATTAAATTAACTCGCCGTCCAAAATATTTATCCCGCGCGAAAAACACTTTTCTCGCGACACGTCAGAGGTAATAAACAATCGGCGCCTTTGGCACGATGTCTGGTATCCGCTGCGTATCTGGCCGGGAGCCTACCTGGCGTGTATCTCTATCTTGTGACGATAGAACAGAGCATGTGCTACAATGTTAACGAAGAATGAGAGGGAGCACAGCGACGCAAACACACTATTCAGTACAAATAAAATGTTCGCGATCTGCTGCAAAGATGAAAAAAAAAAAAAAAAAAAATCCGGAGAAATTAAAAATACGCTCGCTTTATCGCTGCAATCATCAGAAGATGTAAGAAAATTAAATTAATTTTAGCACCTAAACAACGATTGCAGTAACAGTAATACAAAATATCGCATGCCGTTATGTGTGCATCGCAAATATTAATTAATTTCTGAAAGTATGAATTGTGAATAATGAAATAATATTACAAAAATGGAAAATTTATTTCGTTGATTACTCTTGTTATATAAATAAAGAGAAGCGTGTCTTATACATATGATTAATTGGATCTATTTGTGAATTTGACTTTTTGCTTTTAATAAATTAAATAATAAATTAAATTATAAATTAAATTAAATAATAAATAATAAATTAAATAATATTTTCAATATTAAAAATGATAATGTCTCGTTTATGATTATCTGTAGTATTAATAAATTCGTAGTAACGATAATCATAAAATAAATAATATGTAGTGAAAGAAAGATAGCGCAGCAAAAGATCACTTTTCGGCTCAAGTAAAAATTAATTCCGTTATTAAAATTACTATTCCCGAAATCAGCATATGGAGATTACGTGAGTTTTTTTTTTTTTTTACACAATGTCACGATCATTTTGAGTAATTATTCTAGCGGTGGCCTTGGGATCGTTTGTTATCTCGCCGATAATGGCAGCTAAGACTTCACTTTGATGTTTTGATACAGTCGCTGTTGAGACGGGATAGCGATTTCGAGAGGCTTGGTAAAAACAGGATAAGAGACAGAGATAATTAAACCAATTCGCCAATACGACCCATGTCCTAAGCGCGTACTGCCGTTTTTGAGTCGCCTTATCGCGTCGAGCAAATAATAATTCTACTCGCGTCTCCCATATGAGTGCTTAAAATGACTTTTCTTCTTTTTTTTTTTTTTTTTTTCCCCAAGACTTGCGATTGATATTCTACAAGAACTGATTAGTAGCAGAGTTAAAATATTATGCAAATTGAATAATAAAATAAAATATATAAAATAAAAGATTGCATATAATTATATATATAAATATAATTATGTATACAATTATAAATAATTTTTTTAGAACAAAGATTAATTGACAGAGACATTTTTTGATAAATTAAATGAAAAGTTAATATCGAGATGTCCATTACTGTCTTAATATTGATAATACGGAAAAAAAATTATAGTAAATTTGATAATAAGTTTCCTCGCGAGTGAGCCGAAGTGAATGTTAACTGTCGTAATAATGTAAATCGCGAGATATGACAGGAGAGATATATATTTCGCTGGTGTCATTATTGCGCGACAGGCAATAAATAATTAAGCTCGTGGCACGAAATAAAAATTCAACAACGCAATTGCCGGCGCACAGATAGAACAATAGACGAGGCAATAGTAATTTTACGCAGGATTATATATCTTTGCGACGCGAAATGTTTAATTGGTAAATCAATCGTTTCGATTCACCCCTCTTTGAAAAAAAGCAGCAAGATCGCAGTCGCGAAAGCTGCCTTCGTCGATTATAATCATCGAAGAGATTAATTATCACGGATCTTTAAGCGCGTCGCAACGCTGGCCACGTTGCGCTTTCTTTTCTATCGCGCAAAAAAGAAAAAAGAAGAAAAAAAAAAAAATTATTCGACCGTATCCAAGGTCGTTGAAATTTTTTTCGGACGATGACGTAACCCCGCTTGCTGATCTTTTACGCCGTTCGAAAGCTAATTCGCTGACCAGATAATATTCGTCAATAAATAAGCCTTTATCTCATCGAGAAACATCGCGAGAGTCTCAAAAATAATGGCAGATCGCTTGCATCAATATGCATGCCTACTAATGTCTACGCGACGATTCATTATTCCACTCCTTATTGGCACGACTTGTGCCTTATGTGAATACCTCCTCTTCACGTAATAGACGCCATGCAATGGCATTCAATAATATTATTTTATTACATGGCAAGATTTTTATATCACCACCTCCAATTGTCATCCGAATCAAGTTGATCGTGCTATTAATTTCATTATATATCGTAATTAATAGAACGATTGCTTTCGACAATATATCTGAAAACTTAATAATTTCTTAGAATCTTCTTTAATAACATTACTTGTTATCAAAAAAATCATTAAAGAAGAAATTGTTATTATAAAAATATCGATATCGATAAAATGAAAGCAAAAAATGATCGTGCATTGCAATATTTTTTTTATTTGTATTAAAAAGAGAATTAGTGATAATATCAATTGAAAGAAAAGTTACAAATAAATAAATAAATAATTATTATTATTATTATTATTATTATTATTATCGGCGGATATCGTTATTTGTTTGGTGCATTACTGCAACGTGAAAGTGACCAGTAATTAAAGTGTCACTGTTAATCAATTAGCAAACCACAATGCACATAATAATGCGATGATTATTATGTAGGATATAATTTTACGGTGGACATTAAATACGGCATGTAAAGTATACCTACGTGGTAAATTTAATATTCATCGCGGGAACTGCTGATATTATTCCGCGCTGTTGCTGATGAGGCAATTAAGGCAGAAGTCATTAATTTGGTTGGACTTAATTTGGGAGTCGCTATCCGCGATAAATTATGTCCAGATGGTTCTTATAAGCGTGCTCTTATGTAACGAGCTCTAAACGTAACCGCTTCTTTTACATCATCTACGTCCTTTCCTCGTTCTTACATGGCATCCAGATGATACGGACAAAGCCACTCGAACCGGAAGGAGTAAAAGAAACAACCAAATATTCGTTAGAGGAATTCATTTAAAAGTATAGATCTGGATTCCTTATCAGAGACAATTAACCCTTGGAAAGTATCGTAATAAATTTGTATTCCTTTATGAATATATCGTTACTACTGATACAATGGTCGAAAAAAAGTTCTTTTTCAATTGTAATCCTTAATGAAATCCAAAGATGTGGATTGTCTCTAGAAGGAACTTGGAGATTTTCTTTATTATTCTTCGACTGGAGAAAAAATTCTTTTCAACAGAACAGATATATATATATATATATATATATATATATATATATATATATATACACCTACAATGAATAAAATCATTTATCTCTCTCAGTTATCTCTTTTCGCAGTGTAAACTTTCGATCCGCAAACAAAATTTAAAAAACAATATCTCATTGATTCGATGTTAAAAATTAATAAATGAATACTTCTTCGTGAAAAATTATTAAGATAAATAATGGAGAGATTAGTAGAGTGATTGATTTAAATTCGATTTCTTCGATCGGTTCTATAAAAGTACTAAGAAGAGAAATATAATCATTTTGCATATCATATTAGCAGATTTGATTTGATCTGTCAAAAAGTCTCAAACAATGACATGAACACATGTATGAATAAATTTTTCAAAATTACGACAGAGAAATGTTCTGCTTTCATTAGGATATACAGTGCGGCGAATTTCAAAATCATAATGAATTTTTGTAATACGATTTTCACACGAAATTAAATGAATTTCAGTATTCTCTTTACTCTGATTCGTTAACTCCTTTAACAAACAAACCAAATCTGAAAGCCGTTAGCATTGTAAAGAGATAAAGAGATAAAGAGATAAAGAGAGAAAGAGATTTATAATATTATATAAAAATCCTGGCAAAAGCGAACACACACACACACACAAAATAGAAATTCACTCGCGTGGGTGTATTCTTTATTCGCTTATTTCGTATACTTGTTATTCGGCATTCACAATTATTTTTAAAAGCCCGACAAAATTTGCTTAATTCACAAAAGCGTTACGATAATAAAAACGGACAAAAAAAACAAAATCTTTTTTGTTGCTTTTATTTTAAAAAGTTCCGATGATTCCAGTCGTCAATTTTTTTCTCACAAAATACATTAAATAAAAAATATTTTTAAAAATCCCGATTTGATAAAATAGGAAAATTCTATCAAATCGCACTCGACAACTACGCATATAATATTTAAATACTATATTTCCATTTTCATTTATATTTATTTCATTCTCGTTCGATACCGACAAATTCATCATTAAATTGTATAATTAATTTCTCATAATATATAAATTGATAAATTTCAATTCGATTTAAAAAAAAAAGTCATTTGATATCAATTGTTAACTGCATATAATATTCATTAATAATAATGATAATAATAATATAATATTAAATAAACATATGTAAATAATAATAAATTATTTAAACACTTTTAAAATAAACAATCAGAGACGAATTTGACTTTGTTCGTTTAGCAAGTCGTAACTCTTCTCTCATCAATCTCTAAAGCTTCTTATTTTCTCTGCGATACATCTTATTTATGTTATAGACGTACATAATATAT
>JBCAUJ010000011.1:7021334-7060089 GCA_038406275.1 Cataglyphis albicans
TACATAATAGTACATATATATATATATATATATATAGGCGGTTATCTGTAAATAAGCTAAGCTAGTAAACAGAGCGACAGGAATTTTTGCTGGCGTCCGGTCCATGACGGGCCTCGTTCCCATACATCTAGTTTTTTTTCTTTGTGTCCCACATGCATAGCACACATACTCAGATACACGTGAGAACGCACGAGAAGTGTCCTGAAATTATAAGTTGGATAGGTCGTGGTAAAACGTGACAAAAGCAACGTACCAACGGATGTTCTCATATAGATGAAATTTTCGTTCGAAAAAGTTGATGCAAAATAAGCTTTGTTATATTTTATCGAAAAAGAGATTAAAATAAAAAAGTCCACAGCTTCGAAAAGTGTAGTCAGATTTTTTAAAAATTTAAGAAATATATGAAATAAAGTTTTATTCGAATTTGTAGACAAATAATGTATATGTATAGTAATCTGTTAATCATTACATATAAAATGACTGTAATTTTTTTAACGTACGTTAAATAAAAGTGACGTATCTTATATAGATTCAGAATATATTTACCGGCTCCTTTCAATTTACAAAAAATTATTATATGCGTATTTAGATGATGTGATTTAGATAATAATTAAAACCACATAGAAAATTACACGTCAAGTCTTATGATAATTATGTCATGAGAATTACATTATTTGAGAATTAATATATGAATATTATAGTGCACGCACGATATATATATATTTCAATATATACATTTTAAACCATCGTGCGACATATGCATACATGAAATGTCAGAATATCGGAAGCAAAAATTTCCCAGAAAACATAGCAATTTAATTATTAAACATTTCAATATGGAAAAAAAAATTATTTCCAATTTATCTAAACATTTTATCATGTTTTTAAAAGCTTTATAAAAATTTTCGTTGGGTGAGTAAATATGATGTAAAAATATTTGAAAGTTGTCTCGAAACATAACGTTGGCATGCAACGACGGAAGCACGATGGAAATGATGAATTGTAGGAGCAAACGTAATAATTAGCGCGCGTATGTAGTTCATTAATTCTGTCAAAGCACCCGGTAACTCTTCCTACGCTAACCATAAGTCATAAGCTTGGAAACGCAATGGCACAAAGCGCGTATTCAAGTATCACGCTCACGTCGGTGGGTGGACTTTGTTTCCTTATTGATCCAGGAAACGAAGTATGTGTCTTTTGAAGTTTAACGACCATGGGTTCATGGTCACAAGTCTTCTGTCATTGATTGGTTAACGTACTTCGCACTTTATAATTCAATCAATCGTTCCGCAAGACAGCAATAGCATGTAAAAAAAATTTTCCAGAAATGTACCGCTCATTTAAAGAAAAACTAGAAAATCTAATATCTTTCTAAAAGAACTTTTTCTATAATTGATATAAAATTATAATTTTCTTAAATGATATGAAAAATCTTACAACTAAATGTGGCTGTGTAAAAATTTTGACGTGTTAATCTGGCGCCTGAGGCGATTTCTTTGATTTATTGACTAAAATTATTTGTTTAAATTATTACAAATTATAGAATTATATTAAAAATAATTGTGTATATATATATATATATATATATATATATATATATATAGTTTTGCGAAATATATATTTATCTTATTATTATATATAATTAAAAAATTTTAAATTTACGATATAGTTTTCATAATATATATTTTACATATTTCTATTATATTTCAATTATTCATTTTCTATACATAAAAAATTGTAATGAAACACATGTTGAATTCTGCAATATTTGTATAAAGATTTCTCTTTAAAGAATTGCTCATATATAGAGAGCTATACATAGAATTCTTTAAATTATTCATATCAATTAATGTTCGATTAAAAAGGCTTAAATTTCCTTTAAAATGCGTCATCGTTCATGTTCAAAGTTGTTCTTATAGAATATCAAGCGTCCTTTCAGAAGATGATATTATTTGCATTTTTCCCTCTGCTATTTATTCATGGAATAAAATAAGAGCGTTGTCGTCGCTCTTTGCTTAGATCAAAGCATCTCGCTCGACTTAATAAGTTGCTCTCAACAGTGCGTGCTTCGCGCTTTTAATTGGCTCGCTTTAACTGCTACAAGCAGTTTGGACGGTCACTATATCATATAGTGTGGCCAATATTATAATCGAAATTCGGAAAAAAAAAAAAAAAAAAAAACTCGCCTTCCAACTTCATAATTGAGTCCGAAATATCTGTCATTTGGCAGAAACATCAAACGATTGTTTACACTCACGATACGCTTTTTTTTGCTTCGCGTTGATAATTTTTCCGGCCCACTTTTCGCCAGAAATCTTTTTCCCTTATCTAAGAAGATTCGTCTTGGGGACGGACGACGACTACACGACCCTTCTATTCGACGCGCCGCGCCCTTTTCTCTCCAACCAAGGACACCAGACTCTCGATCCGTCATGGGGAAGGGGTTTCGGTGGCATGGCTTTGCGAATGGGACAGGATCGGCGGAGGAATCCGCGTTCCTGCGGAGATCGATACACGGGTTTGCTACCCTCCCACAACGACCGGTCGACTGATATACGCATTCAAGGTCGCTCGATAAAACGAAATTGTACGAAGCAGCAGGCGCGCTTAATTTTGCGATTTTTTTTTTTTTTTTTTTTTTTTTCCGTTGATTGCGTGTCCATTATCTTTCGTGACAGCGGAGGTATATTTAGAGACGATTTTTTGATTTTTTATTTATTTATTTTTTTGTAAGAATAATATATATCTCTGGCTGATTGCAAGAATATGACATTGAATGTGAGGTGACTCGCCTAATATCAAAAGTTTGATAAGTTTTGATAAATACTGAACGATTTCGTGTATTATTTCTCTCAATTGCTTTCCAGATATAATTAACAAACACATTGAGTAATGTAAAAGCGCAATTTAATTAATAATTTCATGTCACTTCGTATTGCTAAAATATTTTTTTTATTAATTTCGTATATCGTTAATATATTAATGAATGTGTGTCCTGATTTATTAATCTTCTATCATTATATTCTTTACATAATTTGTTTATCTTGGCAAGAGCGTTATCACATGACACAAGAGTAAGATAACTGTAATTCACTACTTTTTTATCATTACAGTATTGCATTTCGAGAATGATGCTACTGACATTTAATTCACAAACCAAAACAAAACATGCACTCATTAATGTTATTTCATGGAAACGTACGGTGATATATCTTATTCTTGCATATATATATATATATATATATATATATATATATATATATATATATTTGTAAATATCAATGATATAAATGAATTGATATAACGTATCAATTTACTTTTCAATTAAATTTTTTTTTTTTAATAAAAATTTAATTTAATTGTATATAACGTGATTTAATTAATCGTTCTAAAAGATCTTATATCTTTTCAATAACAAATTACTCATTAAAAATGTTTAATTTTCTAATTACATAAAATTTATAAAAATATTACTGATATTATTCTACATGTGTTGACAGAAATAATTTAAACTTTATAAATTACTCATTATTAATTATACATAACTTCGGTTAATAAATAGACTTTTTATTTCAACTATTTGTAATTTCTAACGCGAAGCAAGCTGGAGGATTCGTTATTCGTGAAACACGGTTGTGTTTGGGCACCGCTATTGCGAAATTCGGGCGGTGTCGGCAGTTGCGTGTAGTAGTGTGTAGCTGTCCTTCTCTCCCTCTCGCCCCTCTCTCTCTCTTTCTCTCTCTCTCTCTCTCTCTCTTGTTCGCATCAGCACCAGCGGGACCGCGTCCTGCCTCACTGCGGGCCCACGTAAGTAAGCCTTTCAAATTCAGAGCCCGGTCAACAGCCCCGAATTCTCTCCTCCCTTCGCCTCTGCCGCGCAGAGCCCGAGGCTACATCGTTGTCTCCCTCCCTCCCCCCCTCCCTGGTACTCTTCCCGTACCTCTCAACCGCCTCCTCGTTCTCTATTGCGTTCCATTGCCCCTCTTCCTCGCATCAACGCGAAACCCGAATCCCTTAGCCCCCGCACTATCTCCTCCGCACTCTTCCCGTCCTCTCGATCCTTGGCCCCCCCCCCTTTTTCCTCTCCTTTATTCATGGCCATATCGTAAATCTACCCTCCGTCCTCCGCTCTACCCTGACATTCCACCATCTCAGTATACCAGCTCATAGATTATTTCTCTCTTTCTAAGTTTTCTTCCGCCCTTCCGTTCCCCCACTAGCTTCTTGTTTTAACTCTGTCACATTGACGCTTTTCTGTGTATGTCGGTTTCCTTCCCCCCTCCCCCTCACTGTTCTCTCCCCAGCTCTAACGCTATGCCTTCGATCTATTTCTCCGTCCGTTCTTTTTCGTTTTCGTCCGTCACCGAAAAAAACATTCATTCCGTTTAGGTTCGGGTGGGGTTGGCTAAACTCACCACATTGACAGAATGGCGTGAGTTTGGGATCGGCAGCCGCCATTTTTAGTCGAGGAAACTGCGCATCGCGGGTATTATCTTATAAAAATCGATCGGAGAGGGGCAGGCATCTCCCCCTTTGAAAACGATTTACTGTAAATATACGGCTTCATCGTATTTTGATCAACATTCCATATCCATGGCTGAGTTATTACACGAGTAAAAATATAGGGCGGAGTAAATTTTATAATCTTATAAGAATAGAAATGACGAGGCGAATTATAGATTTCAAAGTATATATTAATATTAAGTATATATATATTAATATATGTGAAAATTTTTATTTTATTGGTAATATTTTTTCCTTGTCAAATTTATCAATAAGTGCTACAATAAGCGATTTTTCAAAAGAATCAATAGTAACTTTAAGTTTAAATAATTTCCAAACCGTTAAGAGAATTGTGTTCAGTTTTTGCACAAATATTCAAAAGAAATAGTAGAACCATCTATGAAATTTTAATGCTTTTGTTAATGTTTCGATATATGACACATACATCCTTAATTCAATCATTGATTAAAATGTTTCAAATAAAAACAATAAAAAAAGGAGAAATTTCTACGTTTTGTGTTTAATTAATTAAATTTTCAAAGTGTTTTTAATATCAATATTTTTTTTTATTCGTCAACGATAAGCAAATTTTCATAGTTTTGCAGGTAAAGTATATATCTAATTTGCATAAGCAATACATGCTACGCTATACATATTACACCACAATTGTTGAATTAATGAAAGCTGTCCGTTGATATTTCAAAACCTCCGTTGATCGGCAGAAAATTACGCATCGATTGAATATAGCAATGATGAAGACCGTGTATGTGTGTGTGTGCGTAAACTAATATAAATTTTAGTAGTAAACTAGTTAAATCATACAATCTATTTAAAGTCCATCATTTTGGCACATTTACATCTGGCCGATACTTGCGTCTTCTATCAAGCAATCCTGACGTTTATTTTGCATATTACATGTATAACTATTAAATTGTACATATTCGCGAGATATTAATTCGAAATGTAGCACAAGTGGCGGCAGATTAAAAAAATAATTCGCAGAATGTAACGCAGTTTTTATCGATCCGGACGAAAGCTTTGACAGGAGCAGAGAGAAAGAGAGAGAGAGAGAAAGAGAGAGACCCGCGCGAGTTCTGAGCGCTCGATATTTCGGTCCACGGATTATTCGAGAGGAGCCTCTCTCTCTCTCTCTCTCTCTCTCTTTATCCTGCCGTTTCTCACATCCATCGCGACCCATCCTCCGACTCGACTGGATTCGCTCGCCCTTTGTGTTTCAAGCCACCACCGACCATCGACCATGACCATCCTTGCACCGGTATACGTTGAGGGAAGTGGTTGTCAGCCGGTTAGCGTGTGTATAGTCGCGCGAGTTCGAAAACAGCGAGTTAAAAATTTTTAGATTACGCAAGCTATAATATCCGACGACGGCAGATAATAAAGCGTAAAACAGCAATGATAATAAATAACTTAAATTCTGTCTCATGAAATTTTTTTTATTCCGGTCTTACTTATCGCGTGACGATTTATATAGGAAAAGCGTGGCTAACTCTCCTAACAATATTTTTCCTCCGTATTTTTCATATTTTGATCAGGCGAGAGGAGGAATAAGAAGAGAGGAATGAGAGGAGAGAGAGAGAGAGAGAGAAACTTGGGTAATTCGCGTTGCACAACTAATGTCCATTTTATGTATTGCCTCGCTGAGATTTATTTTTTGCATCTCTATTCTATCTAAATATGACCCCGTTTACTGTCAAGTTATCAGAAAGAAGCATTAGAAGTGTCTCACACGCGAGTGTTACGTAATATTTTCGCTAAGAAATCCCTAAAATATCTCATTGTCAGTACCATGCATAAATTAAATATTTAATTTATTAAATTAAATATTTTCGTCATTCAAGAATTTGATAATACGCTATACATAAGTGCACGTAAACGATATTGATCCTCCCACCGTGGTTATGTGAGATCACATACATTTTTGTCTCCATATATAAAACTGTCATAATGTCGTACAAGAGATCGATGATGCCACACCTTTTTCAATGTGTCAAATTTAGGGTGCTATTTTTATTGAGAGAAGATAAAATATTTTTTATAAAAGATTATATGCATAAAAAAATGTGATGCTATATATATTCGCGACAAAATTGTAAACAAAATCGTTGTTAATATGTATTACAGTTTAAATTAATTAATTTTAAAGTGCTTATATTGTAATCTAAAAATAAAAAAAAAAAAAAATGCTAATTCTATAATAATATTAGTTAACCCTCTATGGGCCGAATATTTTTCTTGACTATAAAAAAAATTTATGTAACATAAAATCAACAAATATCAATCTATAAAAAAGAAAAAAAAATTTTTTTAATTAAAAAAAAATAAAATAAAGATAAAAATAAAATTAATTTATTTAATAAAATATCGATATATTAATATGTGACGTGAAAGTTACACGAGCCCATGAAGGGTTAAAATAATCGAACTAAAATAATAATATTAAAATATTACTGATACAATTACAGCTATCCTTTCCTTCCTTCCCTGGTAGAATTTTATATTTTTTTTTGAATCTAAACCAAGTTCAACCATGACCACTCCTCGGAAAGGGTGCGTAAGGGTAGTAAAAAGAAGATAACCTTCGCACTACAGCTGCGGAAAATTGGAAGGAATGATGGTTGAAAGAAAAACGGAGCTTACGGAAGGTCGTAAAATCCGTAACTTCATTATGCCACTCCTGTACATAGGTAGATCACGGTTTCTCGAAAGGAGTGCGTTTCACAATGGCGTCCTCGCGCTGTAAGATGCCCCAAGAGAGACATATATTTGTAATGAGATCTTATACTTTATGTAATTTAGCATAGTAGAGTCGGCGAGTCATTTAACATTGACTATTCAAACCTTTTGAAAACCCTTGGGATGAAACTTGCAGAATTTTCGAATAACGAGAAATTTGTTTCTCGAGTTTTATTCAAAATGATTTTTTTTTAATGAAGATTTTTTTTTTCATAGAGATCGCTTTTCAAGATATTTAATATTTATTACTGACAGATAATACAAAAAAAAAAAAAATACAAGATATTCTATTATTATTGAGAAGAATATCTTAACGAGTTCTTCCTGTAGTGCGTATTTATTTGCCATTAAAATTCATCATTTCTTTAATTATTAAAAAATTCTCATTTAAAAACTAATTTCTATTAATTTAGTTTATCATATTATTCTCGATGCAAAATGGAATATTAGATATCAATTAAGTACCATCAATTTGTTACACTGTAATCACCACAACATATATATGTCAAAAATTAAATATAAAATTATACAATTCAATTTTATATATTGTGGAGCATTGAATCAATTTGGAATTGTATCTGAGCAAAAATATTTCCAAAAAGTTATGCTGAAATATTAGCTTTTGAAAATTACGACTTTTCAAGGCAACTAAAAAATTCATGTTATAATAATAGCTTTTTCAAAGCATTCAATATTTACAGATCACACAATAACGACAATTTAATTTGATTCAGTTTGATTCTGTTTCTTAAAAGATTATCTAAATGTATAATACATCTGCTGAAAGTTTATTGTCAGCTCTTATAAGAACCGCTAATAATTGATGACCGAATTATTTAATTGTGGCGCAAAATTGGATTTAGTAAAATTAAAAATCGCGGAAATGGATTTTTGTCACAAACAAATTGAAAGCATTTGAATGCGAGTCGATGCCCGATTTCTTGATCTGTCTCTATCATTCATATTTATTCATGCGTATGTACAAAACTCCTGGACGAATGAAACAAACACGTTCCAGCGGCAATCACGACGCCGAAAAGAGAGCCGGAGTGACTTAAATGATTAATCTCAATTGCTGGATGAATCGACGTGACGAACGAAAGCTTCGATGACTACGACGGGCTTCGTATGGCGACTGCGTCAAGACACCGGAGAAAGACTTCAAGTCGTTCGTGTCATTAAAGAGAGAGATGCGAAGACTCGCATGATGTGAATATCTTTAAAGTCATCGGTCACGGAAACGGACTTCCGATCCGTTCCTTGTCGCCAAATTTCCGCCAAATAAACCGTTATTCTTAAAAAAAAAAAAAAAAAATATTGCTACGAAACAGATATTTCTCATTCTGGAAAGCCAACTAGTAACAATGTCAACTCCATTTCATTATAATATTTTTTTCAATTATTTTGTACCGATTATATGGTTCGTGCTAGAAATAAAGTTCATATCGCGCGCATATGTAATGCATAATTATATGTTAGTGATGAATATAAATCATATGCCTCATTCCATTTTGCAACACTGTTTGCCATGTAATAAAAAAACTACGTAGTTTATAAAATGTAAATTGCGTCATATTAATGTTAACTTTAATTATTTCTTAATAGACTGTTGGAAGAATAAACATATACATATTGATCGTAGTAGATTGGCAATTATTAGCAATGCATTATTGATTTAATGTTTCATCAATTCCAGACATTTATCGACATTTATCGACAATACCTTATATAAACAGTGTATACTGATTAATTTTTATTATCGGCCAAGTAAAATGTTCACTTCTTTTTTTTTTTTTTCTTTCCTTTTCTTTCTTTTTTTTTTATAGCAAACCGCGAACACCTTACGTACGCAATACGCATTATCCGCACTATGTTGCGCATTAAACCGTAATGCGTCACGTTGCAGCTGGAAACTGACGAAAGCGAACCGATACTCGAAATAATTACGTCGAAAACGCGGTCTCGCTCCGTGAATCACATTTCCTGCCTCAATTAAGAAGAAACTGGAGAAATAAAAAATTCTATTTTCATGTAAAATTTTTATGTTTTATGATTCGCGAAAAATCCGAGGCGCGATTTGCAATCGTGCGACTTTCATAAATCGCGGATGAAAAAGCGGAGTCGAGAAGGAATGATTTACATGCGCAGTATCTGAAAGCTATCAGGCATTTTTTGGAATTTATCAAATAATCTTGACCTTTTCCAATTGCTCGATTTAATCAGTTGCGAAAAAGTGAAGATAAAAAATTTTAATTACGTTGCTTGAATCGATGTACGCCAATTTCTTATCGCGCATTTATCTGTAAGACATATTCACTGTGCGTATATCAATAATTAGTACAGTGCCTTTTTCTCCTCCATTTTTAAGATGCATTCGTCAGAATATGATGTAACATTAATATTAATCGCGATCTAACGGGAGAATTTAATTTAATTAAGTCTTTTTGCTTCGTTTTAATCTTCAGTCAATTTACATAAGTAAATAAGGGGATGAGAGATTAAGCTAATGATATCGTCTTTCTCCAGAAAATCGATTGATAAAACATAGTTTATTATCTATTATAAAGTCTACAAGTTTATTATCTATTACAAGTCTATTGTCTACTAACAAGTTTACTATCAATAATATGCCTCTTATACTTTTGTATTTTTATTTTGTACCTTTAAATTGTATTTATCTGTAAATGGCTTACATTGTATTTTAAACATCTTTTTACAATAAATATTCAACCATAATCACCGATGTAAATCTTGATCATTTTTCGTTCGTAATCATTTTTATTCGGATTTGTGCTTAAAAAAAGCGAGAAATATCTAGATAAATGAGGGTAAAAAAATAAGGAAGAAGCGCGTAATTCGGAAATTGAAATGAGCTCGTACGATATCTGTACGCATGCAGTTGTAATCCGCATGTGGTTCATTCAACAGAAAGGTCACAAGTGCGCCAAAGTGTGGACAGCTGTCACTCGGGACCAAGGCACCTTATTAACGAGGCTGCCTATCGGGGCATTGTTTAATCAGTTGTATTCGCTTATACGCGACTGTTGAGAAGACGATATACGAATCCAACGGCCGATCTCATTTCTATGAAAAAAAAAAAAAAAAAAAAAAGATTTCAGTTATTTCCTGAGGGCCATTCGGCGACCCGTTCGCGAATTACGGCGTGCACCAGATACATTGACAGACGAAGCGTATGTCACGAGGAAATTGTCACTAAATACCCTTGCGGATTTATTTGACTTCAATAAAGAGATACTCGTACTTTACTCTTGATGTAGTTTAACCATTTCCAATTAAACTCTTTCCTGTTTCGTGAACATTTATTTCTTGCTATTCCGTATCAAAAATTTTCCGATACGATGACATTTAGCTCTATTTTTTTTTTTTTTTTTTTTTTTTTTTTTTAAATCAAAGCAAGTAAATTATTAATTTTTACTCGTACCAATACAATAAAAAATATATAAATCTACACGTTCGCAGAATTTATTCGGAAAATGATTTGATGTGACAACTTATTCCGTTAAGAAAGGAAAATTAAGCAAAGAATTCCTCTATACTCAGTGCAACTTGAGACGTTAGAAAAATAAATGTCAAAACACGCGCTTGTTAAGCACATAAATAAAATTAATTGATGAATGCCTCGAGATTAATTCGACATCACATTCGCACCAATCGATTGCCGACTAGTTAAAAAAAGAAAATGTATCTTTTAAATATCAGAGTCACACAGAGAAAATAAATCAAATTTCAGCTTGTCCTTCGTAACCGAGATAATTGTGATAAATCGTTCCGTAAGGTAAGCGAAGTCAACGAACTGGCGTACTCGAGCAAGCGAATCAATCTGGGAGGGCGATGGATAAATATATGCGAAAAACTGGATCGTGCGTATTCTCGAGGTCAACACGAAAACCGGATCTCGAATTCGGCACTTCGTCTTCATCCTCGGATCCTATCTTAAGTCATCTTGAATACATCTTGTCTAATCATTCATGTAGATACGCTCTTCGCGATCTCGTTACGGAAAAAACATTCGCGAGCGTGATTGCTCGTCGATTGTGAAATATTTTGAGAGAATTGCTAGAATTTGCCGAGTACATATCGTTTAGGAATGTATATTAAAGTGAGAAGAGTTACGGCGGAAAGATCATTGAATAATCTTATAAGATCAAGCAAAGGAATTAATTAAAAAGATCTTACAAAATCAAAGGAATCAAATTTTATCTCCAATATCGAGAGAGATTACGTAAATGTTGATAAATTTCTTTGCTTTCTATTTCTTATTGTTTTAACTTTTACGCACTAAGTTTAATAAAATCTTATCTTTTATCTTATCTCTCGCATTACGAGAAGTTATTAATACCGATTCAAATGTATAAAGTAAAATTTTTACAAAAATTTATCATCACACTGATCTTTTTGACTCATATAAAATCAATATTAAAAATCACTATCTAATTCTTACTTCAATGTTTCCTTCGTTATAATCAAAATCATTATAGTCATATTTATAAATAAATCTAATGAAATTAATTGGTGGTTTATAATTATCACAAGGTTATAAATTCGATTTTGTGGCTAACAAATAAAATTTGACATGTCAGTGAAAAGCACGGACTGACGATTAATAAATTTCTGGAAACAAATTTCTGTTTCCCAGTTCATAATCGCACGCACCGAGTGTTTCGTTCCAACAAATAATTTATCCCTATTAATTGTTAGGAAGCGATCGCTCGTTTGTGTCATTAGCATCGTTACGGCCACCGCAAGGTGACAATAGATCGATCGTGCTACCTGAAAGGGTCGACGACAAACATCATAAAATGAATAAATAAAGCCAAAGAAAGATTGTTATTTGCCGACCGCTCGAATCGCGTTTATTTTCGTATACACGAGCGCGACATTATTTTTGCCTTCTTATCCAATATAACTAACCGCGCTCCCTTTTACAGCCCTTCCTCTCCCTTCACCGGAGACGAGGGGCGGTCAAAGTAGGTAAGAGTAATTTGCTAATGGATGCAATTTTCTTCATTCAAGAGCGAGCATGCGGTGGCGATAGTGATAGAGTATCTCTCTCTCTCTCTCTCTCTCTCTCTCTCTCTCTCTCTCTCTCTCTCTCTCTCTCTCTCTCTCTCCCTCCCTCTCTCTCTCTCGCGCGCGCGCTCGCGATAATTTATAAAATTCTCTGCGATTCTAAATAAAATATTCCAACAAAGCGACGCTCGCGATTTTTGCTGGAGGAAAAAATTATCGGTGTGTTATAACCGTATGTGGCGAAGTGACTCTCTCTCTCTCTCTCTTTCTCTCGATAAAGTCCAGATAATTAAATTACGCGTTACATTACGTTACGTTACGATGCGTGTTCGATATTACGATAGCAATATACCTATAACGTTTACAAGGTATATTACAGCACGGCCTGTGGTTCGTCGCGATGAACGACGCACGATGTAACGAATAAAGACGCCCCAATTAACGACGACAAAGCGCCGAACACAATAGAAATTGAACAGAAAGACGCGCGATATGTGCGCATTAATTTTATATATATATATATATATATATATATATATGTGTGTGTGTGTGCGCATTACATGAAATTATTTTTAATAAATGGTGCGACATTGTTGCGGATCTAATTCAAAATACGCCATGTGAAGTAAAAGCCCTACATGAATATGGCGTAATTTCACAAGAAATTTAAATTTGCATCTCTCTTAATATATTAAATTTATTAACTAAAAATTCATATATAAAGATTGAGGCAGAATTTAACGAATCTTATCCACTATAGGAATAATAAAAATAATGTTCGGAATGTTTTTATTATTGTAAATTATTTCGATCTTTTATCTGTCATTGAGTAAAAAGTAAAATCAATAATGCGATGTAATATAAAAAATTGCTAATTATTATTACTAGGCAGCTATGTTTTTATGTAAAAATTATCGATAAAAGTGCAGGTAACGATAGATCTTATCGATCAATTAAACTCATCATTTAAACAAATAAGCGTTTTTACTTGCGATATTGCAATTAGCTGTAAAACTTATGAAGGTTTTTTTTGATATCTAATCGCATCTCGTATCACTGCAAAGCTTCGTCAAGCTATTCCAATATGTTCTCCTTTAATCGCTCCTTATGATCCGCAACTTCGCGTAACCGGCGTAAGATTACGTATTTTTTTTTTCTTTTTTTTTTTTTTGCTAATGCAATACTGCAATGACATGTAATGTTATCGTGTTGCAAATAATCGATCATTCACGTATGAAGGACAGAATATCTTCAATGCGTAATATTTTAAATGCATAGTTAAAAACATAACTATAATTACCGTCAGTAGCTTGTCATACTATCGCATAGATTACGATAGGATATGGACAGTAACGTATATTGTAATTCAATATTTTCCTAACGCAATGCGTTATACTCTGAAATTCTACTTTCAATTATTACTCTAAATTAAAACTTTACTTTAAATAATTTACTGAACTATCGTCAGATGGATATTCTGATTCCTCTCGTCATCAATTGTCATTCGCATGACGTACGGAATTATTTTCTCTTCTCCTTTTCACATTCGACTCGATAATTCTATTCACGATGAAAGTTCGATACTTCTGGGATTCAGTCACGTAACGATAATTCAGTTTGATGAATTTCTTCCAAAAAGAGAGCAGACCGCTAATACGGTCTGGCAATTTGACTTACACATTCGACACGCGTTGAATTCTAATGAGCGGTGGCCGCGAATAAAATGAACCGCGAATAAGGAACAATGACGGTGGATTATGAAATCAAACCCAATTTCTCAATAGTACGACAAATTGCAACGTTTTATTAGCCGTACGCATAATTGGAAATTGTGCATGGAGGTGATTAATTAATGTCGACGAAAACACGAGCGTTTCGTAATCAATCGACCTCTTGGTCGTTCGGCACGAGCAATTATTCTCAACATATTCTATAAATAAATCCTCGTAAAAAGGCTAAACTATTAATCATTAAAAAATTATAATAACAATGATGCGTGTTATAGCGCTATGTACTGTATAAAACGATGACGACACATTCAAGATTATAGAATATTAATATATGATAAAAGATGTTATGTAAATGAAATACTTGCCTCGTGAATGTTTAAGATGAAAATAAACGAGAGCAAAATAATATGCGAGGAAATAAATAGTGAAATAAATCTTCGGAAAAATGGCATAGGATACTGTCTTATGAGAAAATTTATTAAATACGTAATAAGACCGGAAATCAGAAATTTATTCTGTAATTATCGAAATTGAAGTGACAAGTTTGAAGTAGACGTTCAAGTGCTCATTATTATCATTTTGCGTGCCTAGATACATATCACTATCAAAAAATTTAATATATATATATATATCCTATCGAAATATATCATAGCTTAAAATTAATATTTAAAACTTCGTTAAGAATTATGGGACAATAAAAAATAAAATTTCTATATATATATATATAGTCTATAAAATAATGTCTCTCTTAATCAGCTGATCACGATACTGTTTAATCTACTTCGCTTCGTGATAAAATCAAGTGTCAACTTTAACAAGTCGTTAATCCGTATCATATCGCTCGATGGTCACAATTGTTTTTGTTGATTTTGTCAGTGGCATTAAACGATAATCGACTTTTCATTTTCGGCCGATGACATTTATAATCAGACTTCCACGTATGTATCAAAGTTATTATACATTTTCAACATTTTTAATTAACGGAGGACTCCATGGAGTACCTATTATATATAATTATATATATTATATATAATTTGGGTCGTGCTGAAATATAAAAGGTGGACTCTACTGTGTTGAGACTGTTTCGACCGCCGAATGGATCACTTCTGAACGGCGAACGCTGTCTCTCAATTAACGCGACAAACGTTAATTAAACGTCAAAATGTCGATTCGTCTCCTGTGCGCTAGAGTCTATATTGGACGTTGTTTTACATCCTCCATTTACTAGACACTGACGGTTACGATCGTCGATGGTTATTGGCTCTTTCGTCGCGTGTTCTCGCAGTAAGGCGAGAGATATTAAATGGTTTCTATTAAAAACGCAACCGTTCTTTACCGATAATAAATATCGAGTTACATCGGGAAAGGCGCAAAGCCCTGTTTTACATTGCGATTTAATTGTGATTTTAATTAATTTTGCAAAAAAAAAGGCAAAAAAGCGATAATAAATATCTTTTCGTATCGATGATTGCTTCGTGTAATTAAATCTTTTGAAATGTCGTTTACTTGCAAAGGCACGAAAATCATATAATCGATTTTGAATTATGTCTTTTAACTTCTGTCCAATAAATATCGACGATCCCATAGAATCTCGAATAAAATATAATAAAAACACACAATAGTACCTCCCTTTTTACGTTCCGTGAAACGCAATAAATCTGTATTACAAAAAATCATCAATTTTTCATTTCTCTTTTATTCGACAAAGGAATTTTCGTTAAAATTCCCTCCAATGCGCAGTAGAATTTTTCTATTTTACAATACAATTCCAATAAACTTTCATAACATGATATATCCTTTCATCGCGGTAATATGACGCGCGCATCCGACGACACGCCGAATCCTTATCAGACGTGATGTCGTCTGTAAACCAGATCCCAGACTTCATCCGTCCGCCAGACAAGCGATATGTCTCGACGGCTGAAAGTGATCTGGGGATGCAGACGATTCGTGTCCTTCTTCGTGGACATTTTTATATCAAGACTCGAGTCCGCTCTTCCGGATGCGACAGCAAGTTTCGCTTTTGTTGATTCTCTCGCATGGAGAGAAAGAGGATCCAGAGTGGAACATCCGCGTATTCTACTGAGAGAAATGCTGTCGTAGATATAAAACGGAGTGACTAGGTTGCAGAAAATGAATCTCTATACTTCGTGAGAAGTATCAAATAATTTTACTGCTATTTAACTAATTCGATGAGATTCTTTTTATGATTCTATTTATATTAATATATAAATTAATATATATTTTATTAATATATAAATTAATAAAGTATATATAAATTTAATTATTTTATTTAATTTCTTAATTAAAAAAATAAATATAAAAATATTGTTAACAAAAATATAACTAAAATTTCCGTATTAAAATGTATTATATGTATTAAAATATATTATGCTTTTTGAGAAATAAAATTTGGTAAAAATTATAAATAAAAAATAAACTTGAGTAAAATAAAAAATAAAAAAAAATAAGATTTGTGTAAAGTGTATTTCGATGAAATTCATCGCTTTAAAATTATTTCTTTAAAAATGTCAAATGTATGTGAAAATTAACAGATAAAAAAGAAACAAGTGATATAACGCATGATATAAGCGACGTTACGAATTTAGAAGAGGTCGTTAGATAAGAATACATTTGACGATGCAATTTTTCCTCGAAGACTTAATATGCGAAGGAGTTTATAATCGACGAAATCGATAATTTGATTTAAGAGACTTTGATCGAAGAGTATTTACTTAAAGAATATTGACACTTCAACACCCGCGATATGACTTATCGGCATAATAATGATCGATCTTTTCTTATGTTTATATAAAATAGAAAAATTTATTTTACACAAAAAGAAATCCACAAAAATAAATCTGCCTGCATGCTGCCGAGATACGTGTTTGTCGAGATCGCTGATTGGAGAATATCTTTTTCGCGAGAACATAGTTATAAACGTCAAATGGTGATATAAAATATTGTAAAATATTCCGTTAGAGATATAAATTATCTAATGACCTTCTCGAATATAAATTTTCCATCGCTGCAGAAAAATCATTCAAATATTTTTGTCGATTTATGATGCAACGTGGATGATAATTAAACGTCAGTCATAAAAAAGCGGTTGCAATTTTCTGTCAGGGGAGCTTCTTCAAGGCTGAAAATATCCTTGTTCTTCATGATTTAATTCAAAATTCTACGAAGAATTGAATTCTCACTAAATGCGCCATGCGGTTGACTCATATGTCATCAAAAATTATCTTCTCGGAATGTGAAACTGATATAATATTAATTCACTCCGATTTCGCTGAATCTGTTTATAATTTTTATATTTCTCCATATCTACTGACTAACAATAATCAATAATAACAAGCATAAAAATACACGTTTCTTCGCAGAAAATCAAGAAATCAGAATCTTGGAATTCTCTCTTTCTCTCTCTAAAGATTTTTTTTTTTTTTTTTTGAAGAAATCAATTCATAAAATATTTGATATAAATCTACACACGCGATTATTTTTTTTAATAAAAAAAAAACACATCATCATATATATAAGAAAATATGAAAAATAAAAATACTTCTTCCCATTCGTAAACAGATAAAAAAATTAATGAGGCTTCTTCTCGCTCTTTTTTTTTTAATCTCAGGAATATACATTAATGGTGAAATAAAACGCTATCAAGATGTTCGTCGGTAAATGCAACGTTAAACATATACAGATATAAATGCGGGCCAAAGTATATAAAGCCGGAAATCAACTGGCAATACGTGACGGCCTTGCACTTGAAATTTTAGCGCGGCAAAAACTGTCAGCGTTTTAATCGCGGCGTCATCGAGTAGCGCATCGAACGGCGATGCACATGCGAGCGTTTTTTTTTCAACATTGCCCATAAAAAAACATATGTTCTAAAAGAATGCGCAAAATGCATTGCTTCTGAACAAGAGGTTCAACAGAATCCTTTCAATAACAAACAGATTACGGGATATCACACAATCTTGCCACGATGGGACATCATCATGTCTCTCTGTCTCTCTTTCTTTCCCCCTCCCCTTCTCCCCGCAATTAAATGGCAATCACATTTTAATTTTTTTTTTTTTTTTTTTTTTCTTTCGCTTATCTCAGCTTAAATTTGCCCCGCCTGTGGTTATCGATCCGTCTGGTGAGTAGCAGGTAAATTCGGCCGCCGATAATAACTGATGACTAGCTTTCAGAAACGCGATTTTTTCGGCGACCGCTGTCTGGTGTGAGAAAAAGAGAGAGAGACAGAGAGAGAGAGAGAGAGAAAGAGAGAGAGAGAGAGAGAGAGAGAGAGAGAGAGAACAAGCCTACACTTCCCGCCGCCGCTCATGTCTAGACTTTTCTAAAGCCCTTCCAGCCGAACGTTCACGTCGTACGTAATTTCGCCTCATGTCGGCTTGCTTTGTTTTTTTTTTTTTTTTTCGTTTTATTTTTTCAACGGCCTCAGCCACCAATCCAGCGCGCGCCTAATGCGGCGAGCACGTAACATTGTTATACGCACCCGCGATTTTTCGGGGGCTCTTATCCTCATGCATGCGGCAATGGCGGGCATCTCGTCGCGTCCAATCGCCTATCATTTATCGTTGGAGAGAGTAATGTTTCTTCGCGAGTGCGCCGTGTCAACGATCCATTGGTTACATATGATTTTTAATTTAGCTATTTTTAATTAAAAAAATTATATATCGAGTCAATCAAAAAAGTCAGTTCGATTTTCAATAGCTCAGTAAATATATATATATATATATATATATATATATATATATATTAAATATATGCACATACGGTTATATAGGAATTAATCAAAATGCATTTCGCGATGTAACTGTTGCATTTATTAATTATGAATTAGGAATATATGGGGAGAGAGAGAGAGAGAATACTTGAGTTAAAATTTAATCTCGTAAATTATGTTCTCAATACAATGTAGCACGTGGCATTCGCCTTTCATTAGTTCATATTAATTTTGTATATGGCGCCTTTTATGGAATAAATTAGATTTCATGTATGTATTATAAATAATTAATTAGATTGTGCAATATAAAACGATACAACAAATTGATTTCTTCGCATTAGTAATGCAAAGAGGAGAAACTACAGACTCAATATTGAGATACAAAGGATACTGATATATTAAGATATACATATATATTATAGAGAAGCTTATAGCGAGTCCGTTTGAAAACTGATACGCCGGAAGATCTTCTATCACGAACGCTTCTATCACGAATTCTAAGCATTTGACCAAGCAATTATGTGATGCTTTAATTCCTGGATCTAACTAACAAATAATATATAAGTGTCCCCTTTGGTTTAGAAAAATTCTTATATTTATTAATAATACTAGAACAAAGAGATTTCTCTAGCTAGTTCCTAATGATCTGACACAACAATAGTATTTATTTAATTCATAATCAGATATCTTCGCCAAGATTTTCTCCCATGATAAAATATGCATAGCAAAAGTCTGGCTATATTGGAAATAAAACGATATTATTTGAGTCTGTCATGCAGGTATGTTTCAAATTAAAAAAAAAAAAAAAAAAAAAAAAAAAAAAAAAAAAATTGTTCAATTTTAATTTGTCAGCTGAAGAAACCTCGCTCTATCAAAAAATATTCGTTGCAACAGTTTGAAAGCCTCCTACGTTAAAAATTTCCTGCTAATTTTGTACTTTGGCTGAATTTTTGGAGATCAAAGACACATTTGTGGAGCCCATGTGATATTGCAAAGCTTTCGAAGAGTACAATTAAAAAATATAAGGATTTCTCCAAACGAGAGGGGACACTTCTGTAATATCCTTCGTAAGGTGTTTGGTCCGCTGAAGCTATAATACCCAAAGGATTCTGTATTCACGTAAGAGAAAATTTCCGTTTGACAGATCACGCACATCACAAATAATGCATATTGAGAATTTATTAAGACGATAGTTGCTTGTGTAATAGCTGAGACGATTACTACAAGATACGTTTGAAGTTGAGCTTTGTTATATACATTACTTGTGGCAATTCGGTAAATTTTTTAAATTTTTATTTGCAAGATATTTAAAAGAAAATATTTAAAATAATTCAAGCTACTTAAAACAAATCTACAATAAAATAAAAAATAAGATATATATATATATATATATATATATATATATATATATATATAATCATCCAAAAATAATTCATACTAATTACTAATTTTTGTCCACTTCAAATCATATCTCCAGTAATATTTCGAGCTCCAGGATTTTTAAATTTGTTTGAAAAATATTGCAAAAACTACTTTGCATTTCATCGTCGTTATAATAAATAAAAGTAGACGATATTCAGCGCAATAGGAGCGAGCATTGGAATTGCAATGAACGAGCTCACTTGCAAATAACATCTTTGCACTTTCGCCCTCTCCCTCTCCCCCCCCCCTCTCTCTCTCTCTCTCTTTCTCTCCCTTTTGACGCGTTGGAAGGAAATCTCAATTCTCGCAGGCAATTAAAACTTTCATCCGAGTTCGGTTCCATCGAAATTGTCTTTGAGCTATCTCTAACAGCAAGTGCGATCCACGGACGAAAGATGAGAAACAGATAGAAAATCTCTTTGAATGTCTCTTTTCCGAATGTTATCAAGCGCGACGAGAAATTTTCCACGATTGCTCTTGTACGATTCCGACGCACATTATAGATTTTTTTAGATAGCCTAACCAGCGCTCCAAAAAAAAAAAAAAAAAAATAAATAAATAAATAAATAAAAAAACCAAACCAGTAATAAAACAAAATTTCGCGATTTTCGACAGAATTCTCCATTATTTTTGCATCGATATGAATACCTTTCGATTTCCAGACTTACATCAAAATTTTTGACACTTCAAATTATTTCTCTTTTTTCGATTTGGCATTTAATATTTATGCCACAAAGTATGTAATCCCTGATACATTCTAAATATTATAATAATTCTAAATTTATATAATATTTATATTATGCATAAAAATAGCAACATTTCAAGAGATGCTTAAGAAAAGACACAATTTATTGATGACTTTATTTATTCAATATAAAAAGCATCAATTTTGTGTAATAGCTGCTGCTGCTTCTTCTGATAAAAAGTTCTAGAAAGAAATGTTTAGAAAAAAAAATAATAATTAATATAAATAAATATTATATAACAAATTGTAAAAGCTGTTCAATTTCGAATGTGTCGATACATTCCGTTCAATACTGTTCTGCACATGTTGATGTCCAGTTAATATAAAAGTCGACCTACTCGCTATAGACTCTCATATCATTTTGCCATTTGCGAGTATCAGCGAATAACGCGCAAATGTAACTCATCGTGGAAATGAATTCGCGGTACAGCAGATGGTGGATTATTGCACAGAGGTAATTTCACTGAGTAAAATGTTGCTTTTAGCTCCCCTTGTCAAGGAACGTCATCCAAGTGGTCTTATCAACGTGCGCATTTTATTGCTGCGTTGAGTGTGTGTGTGTGTGTGTGTGTGTGAACGCATGTGTGTCGAATGATTCTTGTTTATTACAAAACGCGAGCGGTAGGACTTCATAAAATAAACATATCCACATTCGCGAGACTTTCTGTTTTGATCAAAATCTTGACTTTTTGTAAAGTCGGAAGATAAAATCTGAATGGTGACACATTGCATTTCGATACAAATTGGTATATACTTACATTGCATAAATTTTTACTGAAAATAAAAGATACCTTTTATATATTAAAAAAATAAATAAGTGAAAAAAAAGAATTAAAAAAATAAAAAGATTAAAAGAATTCTTAATAACATTATTTTCTTGGAAAAACACAATGAGACTTGAATGGTGACGAGATTTGTGAGAATCTCCGAGAAATAAAAACTAGAGAATACGTTTATTATTATAATAATTTAATTATTCTAATACCCCTTAAAATATCCCTTAAAGAAGAATTGGACGGATCAAAAGTTAAAAATTAATAAATTGTCAAAATTTAATAAATCTAATATATTTAACGATTCATAAATTTAAACCTTTGCGCAAAAGTTATAATTTAATCTCAGAATCGTAATTATTATTCTGCATCAAACCTTTTTATAGTGAAATACGACGAACTATACGACACAAAAATTCATGAAAATAATTTCAATTCCACAGAGCAAATCATTATTTTAATTCACAAATTAATTATTAATTTTATATTTCAAAAGACCAAAAGTATACAGTGCACAAAAATATGCTTGCACACTTCCAATCTTTTAAAATTTGGCCAATGTCAAATTTATCAATATCTCGAAAATTGTTAAACTTATTAATTTTTGACGCAACTCATCCGTCCAGCTTCTCCTTAATTGTATTCTTAAAAAGAAAGAAGCAAGATGTGCTTTCCTGATATTGACAGGTACGAATTGAGAACTCGTGGAATGGGGTGTGGCGAGGAGATGTGAGAAGAGAGAACAAACGTTGTGGTAGGACGAGAGAGAGAGAGAGACAGAGAGAGAGAGACAGAGAGAGAGAGAGAGAGAGAGACAGAGAGAGAGAGAGAGGAAAGAGAAACGAATAGAGCAACGGAGGTTGCGGTAGGATCTCGAACCTGTTGCGCAAGAAGAGAAAGCGCTCTCAATCGTCACGAAAGCAAATAATCCGTGAAACGAACGCGCCGAGCAATCATGGTCAGCACTCTCACGATGTCTCGCTTGATAACATTTAAACTATATCCTACGCTGAAAGAAATCCTCTTCTCTCCCTTACGAATAAAAATGTTATACGATAATTAAAATATTTTTTTTTTTTTTTTTTTTATTATTAATTGTTTCAAAGATTACATATTGTTTAGAAAAAAATGGATAAAGTAACATAATAAATAAGACAAGATAAATAAGACAAGATAAAGAAAACAGATGGAAGACTAAATTTATATCAGTTTTGCTCTTCGTGTTCAACGTTAATAAAATGCTACTTTTTCATATATATTCTTTTTATAATGCGCAAGGGGATTAAAATATTGTAAAGAATTAATAAGGTCACTCGTAAAAATATGTGTATGTTCCAAGTGTTATGTAAAAGATATATCGTAACGATTGCGAGATAAACAGCAAATAGACTTCCGTCCGTCCCTATATAGATAATTATAATAGTAACATATAATTTCAAAGCAGCACCTTATAATTGCTTATGAAAGATCTCTTTCTCGCACTCTTTATGCAATTTTACAATTGAATATATAAGACGAGCGTCGTTGACAAGAATCGAAACTATTTTTGACAAGCGATAATGACTTCCAGATGAGCCCGCAAGCGATCGTCATGTTCCGATGACACACCGTGTATTATGTACGGTCGCCTTGTCAATTTCGGCAGGTATAAATTCTGCGATGCACTTTACGTAATCGACTCTACAATGATGCACAAACGAAGTCACGCGCATATACAAACGGACGTGCATGCCGCAAATGCGGCGCAAAAAGAAGTCGCAACACTGTTGCAAGGCTATTTTAAGATGCAAATTGCGAACGATTAAAAAGAAGCGGCCATCCTGGCGTTAAGATATTGAGGACGCAAAACGATTCGATGCCCATTAGACACTGTTGCAATGTAAAGATAACCTTATCATCGAAATATACATACAATGCAACAAGAGGAATATAAAGCAGGTATAGATATATACGTCTACGCAGAATGTACGAAACAAAACAATATATCGCTTCTATTTCGACGTACATTTATCCAATTTATTGTTAACTTTTTTTTTGTATTATTATAAAACAATTTTTTTTTTTTATATAAATCAATATCTTTTTTATAAAAAGTTATAAGAATAGGATAATTAAAAATTAAAAAGTTTGACATATTTTGTATTTTGATGTAATTTTTTCCGATTATCTTGTCTCAATATTTTTATGTACAAAATAATGAGAGAAATCGATGAGAAGTTGTTTTGAAGAAAAAAAAATATGTATTTGCAGCCACATATTTTTAATTTTTTTCGTTTTTTAATTTTGCACTTAACTTATCATAACATTGCGTTTTCTTCTAGAGGAATCATTTTACTTATTCTGTTTAGATGGATATCAATTATGATTAATGCTTATTAAAGATGATTGGTGGATATTAAATATGATTGAATTAATTAGATTAAAAAAAAAAAAATTTGCGACAGAGAACGGATATATTTTACTATCTAAATGTGATGTATTTTTTCGTTACCACTCTGTTTATAAACCGAATAAGCCACGTATATTCATTATTTTTTCCTATTGTCGACGAAGCTTTTATGAGCGTGAGAGTGATGCAATCTAGATAGTCTACCCAACGTAACTAAGAATACAATGTCCTAGGTAAAGGACAGCGTAATAATAATGAAAAAAACATGCGCTGAGATATAGCATCAGTACACGTCAACTTCAGGATTCGATTTTCGCAATAAGACAAATTTACGATAAAAACTATCAGAGACTGCTCTCTATTTTTGCGTTCCTTCAAACAGTTTTTCAGCGCGAATAAATAAATAAATAAATATACATTATGATTGATGCGATCCATTTCGATGTCTTAGGAGATAAGCAATTTTTTTGATCGCGCATTTTCATCAAAAGACAGCTTAACAATATACTACACTTGAGAACATTTTCCGATTGACGACGACGACTATTAAGGTCATGACGAAGCACGCGAAATTGAGAAGGAAAAAAAAATAAATAAATAAATAAAGCAACGAGACTACTACGTTCCATTGGGCGGAATCGGATTTAATTCCTACAGCGCGATACTTTTTAATGCGCGACTTGCAGGCGTGCGTAATAGGACTGCCCCAATGGTCTTTACTTCCTCGATCCGATATGCGTATTGAAATTGCTATTACGTATTGCGACGCTATGCTGGAACGCTATGAAAAGACCGCTCCTCGCCGCGCATTTTCGCGGAAATACACTTGGCGAACTGAAATACGAAATGCTGACACGACTGGACTGAAAATAATGCAGCGGCCTTGCGGAGGTCTCGATCGCGACCTTGCACAATTTCTCTGCCGCGGGCGCTATATACAGTTGGATATAACAGTTGAACGTTTTATTGCGAGATAGCTGAAAGTATTGAAGACGATAAAACCCATATATCTCGGTCATAAATTTATCATGAAAATCCGGAGTTGCACTTTACGCTTGCAGTAGTCGTACGATATATATGTTACAAAATTCAAATTCAAAACTCTTGACAGCCGAAGTGGAGAAGAGAATTATTTTTATTTTTTTTTTTTTTTTTTTTTTTTTTTTTTTTTTTTAATTAATTTCATTATTCACGCTTCAAGGAAAAATGATATTATAATATATTTAAAACACAAATTCTTTGATGTATTATTCTTTATATATAATAAAATTTGACAAAGTAAGTCGTAAGTTATAATCTAATTAATATAAATTAATGTAAATTAATGCTAACATAATTTATTGTAATTTTCTTACCTAATATTAATATCACTCAATTAATTTTAATATCAAGAATTATGCGCAAAATTCTATTGTGCGAGTATGAATTAATAAAAACGTTTCAACGTTATTTCCCTAACCCGACCTTTATCAGGTCTATAACAGCAGCGTCGTACTTTGCAAAATAGCGTTATGAAATTAAGGGGAAAGGAAACTGTCGACGCACCATGATATCTTAAGCAATGGTTAAGTAATGAGTTTATGTTGTCTAAGATCTATCTACAAAGCCGGGATTGAGCCGTTCGCTCTGGTGACATTTGAGAGAGAGAGAGAGAGAGAGAGAGAGAGAGAGAGAGAGAGAGAGAAGCGCTGTTGCAAACTTCTCTTCGCGCAGACACGCCCACGCTAATAATGTTGAACGTATCAAAGTACAATGTATTATAAAGTACGCCGCAGACTCTCATCGATAATACTATATATTTTTATTAAAGTAAAATAAAAATCTTTTTTTTTTCCTATGAAGCTTGAGCCAATTCCGTGCAGCATAAAAAAAAATCCTCAAAAAATCGGAAATATACAAGATATGTGAAAAATGTCAATCAAAATGATATAATTTAGAAACATTATTCTAGACAAGGCTAGACAAAATTTCAATTATCGAGAGAAATTAAATTTCATGTCAAAAATATTTTTACGATACTATTTTACAATTGTTTTAATTTCGGATATTATTTTTACTTGCCAATTCTAATATTTGGTGACAATTTATATTATCTCAAATTCTCTACGGCATAATAGATTTGTTATTTTCAAATTACGATTTTATATATATATATGCAAAGACACTACGTGATTTGAGTTCTTCTTTTCTGTAAAATTAAGTATTTTTTTCGCTATCAGCTTGTTCTCCTTGATCGTGCAGGAATGCATACTACGAATTGACGAAAATAATGCGTGATGGCATTCAATAAATATTTATTTGAGCCTCAATAAATTATATTCGAGGCTAATCGTATCAAATTAATGACTTATGATGTATGACGTAAATTTAATTTAACACAAACAAAAAAAAAAAAAAATGGAAATCTTGTGCTCGACTTTTTCTCATCGAATCGAGTTGAATGCAAAATGATTATCGTAGAAATGCAATTAAAACGACAAAACCTTATCTCATTAAAAATGTTATTACATATTACAGATCTACATATAAAAAAAAAATCATGTTAACGTTACGTAAATTATTCTCCACGATGTAAAATTTATACTTGATTGTGGAGCGAGCGAAGCAGAAATTATTACTCCCTGTTTTTCCAAGGTTCTGCAAGTAATTAAATAAATTAACATACTATTAGAAAATACTTGGTATATACAGTATAATATGTAAAAGAGAGAACATAGTTCGCGAATGAGTGAATTTCGACTCCAATTACCGCTCAACCACATTCATTCTCTATTAATTAAACTAATTAAAATCTTACACAGCCGGTGGTTCATTCAGAATCTATTATTTTTTTTTAATCTTTTTTTATATCTTATTCCCGATGTCATCTAAATCATTACATGTATGTAATGCACGAAATTGTTTTAATTTTCTAAATTCGAAATACATATTAATAACTAAAACTGAGAACAAAAAGAATAATTGTTTTGATGTTTTAAAATAATTAGAAAATAATAGTTGCATGAAATTAAGTTTTAATGTAAATAAAAAAAAAAAAAGATAAATTAACATTTTCCCATTAACTTGGAATAAATTTCGAATAGAAATTGACTTTGCATCTTAATCACCCCAAATTTTTTTTTTTTTTTAAATCAAAAAATTATAATAAATAATTACCTACAAAATTTTTACTAAAAAGACTCATTTCACAGTAACATAAATTATAGGAAATAATAAATCGAAAATTTTGAAAAGAGGCAGACAAACTAAATACAGTTTACATAGCTTGTTGTGTACAAGGAAAAATTTACTCGAGAGATGCCAAGTACCTTTAATCCTTTGATGTAAAATTAAAAAGATCGACGCGATAGAATTAATTAAACTTTTCAAGAAACGAGAAAGATTTTCTTCCGTGATAACAATACCTTTCTTATACGTATAGATAAAATAGGCCACGTGTTTGTTTCCACGCAAAATCCATTGGTAGAAATATTGCGAATTACTCTAGAATGCATTTCAAAAATATTTCATAATTAAATATTTTAATGCAAATAGTACTTCAAAAGTAATTATTGGTTATTCTTTCTCTCCTTCTTTTGACGTAAATGTCAAAGAAGAAATTTTGTCGTACTTATGAAAGAAATTCGATAAAATATATGAATGATTGATTCGATCATTCGATCGTTATGTGTTGGAGAGAAAGATCCAGCAGAAATTATATTAAGAATATAGTATAAAAAGACAATAGTAGGTAATTATAAAATGACGTATAGAAATAAGAATTAAAGAAGCGCAGCGATAGGAAATTTTTAAGAAGTTTTCCTTACCCGTATAATTTTCGAGATCGTGACTTTGCGAATGCAAAATAGTTTCTTCCTTGAAGTAAACGTATTTGTGTGACAATCGCCAACATAATACAATAAGATATATGAACAATAAGATACATGGTGTAGCTTAGCGGAACACGAATTTAATCTTACAGATCTATCTACGATGCAGCGATTAGTCTCGTCTGGAACGATGCTGATTGCATCAGATCGTTACTTTTTCTGCCGAATATAAACAAGATAAAAATGATGTACTTAAATGGATGAAATCAATAAGACAGAATCTTAATTTAACTAGAGATAATTGAAGTAAACTTGATTTCCCTGATTATTTTAACATCATATTTGTTCGAGTAATCGTATTGATGCCTAAAAAAAGCACGAAACTAAAATAAAATCATATGTTTTTCTTTTTATCATGTAATATATTATAATATATTAATACATATGAATTATACAAACCATTATTTATAAATTGCCTTATTCTATCATAACAGTTATTCTCTTTTCTATTATATTTCCCGATGTACTATTAATAATATGTGATAAATTAAATTCTAATTTAAACTTTCGTTACAATTAATTAAAGAACGATACCTTGTTAATTCTATTACTATTAATTCTTATGATAATTCTCGCACTAAGACTTTTCATCTTGTATATATAAATAACGTATTATAAGCAGTGAAAAATAAAAAAAAATTTTATTCGCAGGTAATAAAAATTTTTCGTGATGCCCCCGTGTATGCCATACTCTTTAAACGCGTAGAAAAATTTACGATTATATTCAACCTTCACCTCTAAACGTGATGAAGCTACAGCCCGGAGATCGCGCATTCGTAAAAAAAAATTTGACGAATTCGAACCGTAATAGTATGACATGTAAGCTCAGGCAATAACTGTCGACCAGTATGAATGAATTGCGAATGAGCAGTAGCCGGCCGGCAAATAAGACGACTGTTCAAGGTCCCCGAATGCTATTCAATTTATCCTGAGTAACGTTAACCCTTTCATTTCTGACTTTCATGGGCACATTTTTTTTTTTTAATTTATAATATGCAAATATGTACTGTGAAAAGCATTCGGAGATGTTATTTCAAATTCATAGACGTGTTCTAAATTGTGATTCAAATCACTGAAAGACCACGGTATAAAAAAAATTCTAAATCATACTTTTTATAATTTGTTACTTGTGTGTGTGTTTGAAATATTGTACAAAATTCATATTCTCATAATATTACGTTTTGAAAAGTTCACCGATAATAATGAATAGTTAATTTCTTTTTAATCCGTCTCGTATTCATGCTACAACAACAACAAAATTTAATAGTTATTGTATTTATAAACTCTGCACTTTTGTATGAGTCGGATATCTTAACTACTGTTATTTGTTTTCGTAGTAAGCTGATAAAACTTGATGTTTTTGAAACAGTTATATAGATTGATATCTCAGAATGAGGACAACTGCATTCGAAGATAAAAGAGAAGAATAAATATATCTGTTGTTTGTCTCGCGTTTGTTCCGCTTTATACTTTTGATTTACGAAACGGCATCAAATCTTCTCGTTTCGAAATAATATATATGTCGATATAAAAAAATATATTTGTCTTTATCTATTATAGACCTTATGACAGCAAAACAAGACAAATATTTGAAAGATCTAGCCATTATGTAAAAAAGAAATCTCTTATTTTTCCATATATTTTTCAGACTCTTTTTATAGACAAATATATTTTTCTTTCTTAGAAACAGATATGTTTTGTATATTAAACGAAACGAATTCTTTGATTGATTGATTTAGGATTACGAAAGGCCAAAATTAATATGATCTTGGATTTAATGTCAGTGACGTAGTGACAGCTCAAGTGGATACTTAGCGCTTCTGGCGGATACTTATCTTTTGTGCCGATATAACTGTTATATAACGAGCGAAGAAATAAATATGCGTAGTCTTGCACCAAGTACTGTCGTAGGTAAAGCGAAAAAGAATAACCAGCCTGTCTACTGATTATAAGTTAAATGTATTTAAAAACCGTGTCTTGCAAGATGTCGGAAGCGGCCAGATGTCACTCAATTGTCAAAAAGCGCGCGAAATATATTAATATTTTTAAATATTTAACGTCTAATTTTAAGCGTTGAATCCTATTAAAGTGTACATACTCGATAATTATTCGAAAATGAGTAACTTTAAAACAAAATAGGAATTTATCTTTTAAGGAAATAAAATAAAAGCATATGATGTTTTATTGATAATTATATCTAATGATTTTCAAGTCACCCAAATTTCTCGAATAATTGAATTTATTCTGAAATCGAAAAAATTCAAATTTAATTCTGCCTGACTTTTGCAAAATACTGATGTATGATAATAGATTGCACTTGTTACAACGATTTCAATATATCGATATAAAGCGACGAACGGGAGCATGCAACAACATTTTATATTTATTAAATCGATTGCAAAAGATCGATAGGTGGAAAAAGCAAGTGAGGCACTGGCGATCATACATAAACATTGCAATCGAAATTATTTCCGATACGTATACGGGAATGGCGGCCTAAATGTAGAGAGGCTTAAATTTACAAACCAAACTACGATTTGCAAATATCCCACACAAATGTATGTCACGAATAGCGATCAGTGACATAAATTGCAGATAAGTAGCGCGAATTGTTTATATCGGTAACTCTGTAGCTTGTATAAAAAAAAAAAAAAAACAATAATAAATGTTTGAATAAAAAAATAATAATAATAATAATAAATGTTTGAATAAAAGCTAATAGAAACAGGTGACAGGTAATTTTCAAAAAAATTAATAGTATAGTCAAAATTAAGAAAATAAATATTTCAAATCCTCAGAATAATATAATTTCAATAATCATGATAAATAATATTTTAAATTAATGTATTATCGTAAATATGCCTTTAGGCTAATTAATTACTAACTAAGTGACAAAATGCAAAAATTGCAAGTTTTTCAAGATACCAGTTATGTTGCAAAATTTATTTTATGTCTTGATTTTCGTAGGAGGTATTTCTGACAGTTAATCATCAAATTATGTAATTTCGTAATCATTCACTATTGTCTTCCTTATATTCTAGGACATAATCAGTTCCTACTGAATCCTTTATCAGAATACATAACGACCAATTATTGAATAAATCAGCGCGATAGTGCCCCCGTACATCTTACCATATATAATACTTAAGACGACTATATATCCCTTTTGGTTCTTCAGCGTGACATTCTCGAGAGCATGCAAACGAGCCAGGCTATCATTAACGTTATTATTATGTCGTTGCTCATAAAAATCCTCCAGTTGAATTAATTCGCTATGCAACTCAAGCCGCGGATACAGATTCATCCAGAATCACATCGCGTCCGTATTTATGCGATGAATCGCTAGTCTCGTTTGACAATCGAGAAAGCAAGATCGCTTGTCAGACTTCCATCAGGGTATGCTCTAGTACGTATGCTCATGAATTACTGTACGATGATTCTGGAGGTTCATCGTCTAAATATTATTTATTTCTATGATGACGTATCAATTTTCTCATGTGACTAAGCCGATAACATGCAAAAAATATATATGTTTATATATATATATATATATATATATATAAACATATATATTTTTATATATATATTTTACATATATATTTTTTATATATATATTTTATATATATATTATATATATATATGTATTTTTTACAAATTTGTGTGTTTCTAGAATTTTTTTTATAACATGAAAAAATAAAGGTCTTTCTTTATTTCTTTTAGATTGCACAGAAAGGCTGAAGTGGAAAAATTTCATTGGATACACTGATAGACAGTCTTCAAAACAATAAAGTCCTTACCTTCGCACATTAACCATGCAGTCTCGTTTTTAATAGTTGCCGATTTTTACAATAGTCAGCACTATCATCACGTGTCATACGTACGTGTTGATTTCTCATACTCTTTCAACGCTAATATTTGTGCACAAAGTTATCACTTGCGAAGCCATGCGCGATAATGTTATTATTTGCAAGTTAAAGCGCTATTAATAATGGGACAAATTTTTTATCTTTCTTTCGAGAATATAATATATATATATATATATATATATATATATATATATATATATGTTACATTTAAAATTTTTAAAATAAAAACCTATTTTCTCCATTGTAATAAATTAATTTATATATACTCGTATTAACAATCTCAATATAATTAATACTCTTATTTTAAACTTGTCTACAATTGTAGGAACTTTATTTAATATTTTTACGTCGCACTCCTACTTTAAATTGTTTAATAACTTATATAACCACACGCGATATTTATAAAACGCGAAGTTTATCGATACAGGCTATTTTAGATCCAACCTTTACGATATCACCCAATCCACAATGATAAAGAAACGTTTTTAATAAATAAACGATGTGGCAATTAAATCCTGTCATATTATTTATATTTGCCATGAAAGACTAATAGAAGATAAATTATCTCTACTGATTTTTTACATCAAATTTTTAATTACAAACATCAGATAAACAGCTGAGTGTGATACATTACAGCATGAAGGATATAAATACCAATTATTACAAATTACAGACAACAAATAACACTAGAGTGAGGATGCAATTAATTTTTTGTCATCGTAAAAGATGATTAAAAAAAAGTGCTAGAAAATATTTAAAAAATGCAATGAAACATATAAAACAAGACATAATGTCTGATATCGGTGGAATGAATTGGTTACTGAAACATGAATATGTATTCGCGAACAAATTTTTCTATATGCACAGCATCTAGCAATGCACATAGAAATATAGAAATGTAACAACATAAACAAATAAAATATCGTTAGAGTTTTGCGCTCTCGTCGTGCCAACGTTGTGATCAACACGCAACATTCTATCTGCTATCATTCTTCAATATCACGCAATTTTGCTATCATTTTTTTTTTTCACGATTTATATCCAATACTGTTGCTAATTATTATGTTGATGAGTTTAAAATGAGAAAGCATGATAAATGATTTTGATTAAGCACTTTTTCTATTAATATAAGAAACGTTGATAATGTAAATATAAATAAGATATGTTGCATATATATATATATATATATATATATATATATATTCATTTTTATTATTTTTATCAAGATCTGATTTTTGTGAAAGAATAAAAGCATTAATTATCAGAATGCAAGAAATAATGGATTATCACAAAATCCTTCTAAAAAAAGACTGATTTCATATTAATCAAAGACTATGTCGTCAGATTAATGATTCAGGATTTTGAAATATTCTCTAATTTGAACACGATTCATAAAATATAAGTGGCATCATGGGGTCAATATAAAAAGGTCATTATCATTTACTACACATACGTATACTAAGATTATAAAGATGAAGTGCCAATAAAATTATAATATATTATTATATCCATTTGTTAAAAAAAAAAAAAAAAAAAAAAAAAAGAAGAAGAATTAAATTATGATCAATTCTTACATTTCGAGAAAAGATGAAACAACTTTCAAGCGCGATATAATTGAAATAATGGAAATTATGATTAGCTAAGATGCGGAAGAATTCCATCACATTGATGTTGACGGTTTAATGAAATTCGCGCAATGTGCTAATTTATTATTATCACATCCGAGACGCTGATCCCTATCATATTCGCGTATCCCGCATATATATCCGTTCACCTTGATGCGCCCCGCGACCTTATCTCGTAATAAGAAAACGAGGCTGACCTTGGTACCGGCAGATCCACAATGGTGGCGCGATGATGATGTTGATGATGTTGTTGATGCACGCGGTCGTCCGTGCTTATGATTGCCGGGTGAAGAGTCTGTTGTTGCAGATGCTGCGAGGGCAAACTCCTCAAGTACGCCTGCTGCTGTTGCTGTTGCTGCTGTTGTTGCTGCTGCCACATGTTGTACCTCACGAAAGAGACGCACTTTTCCATTGAGATATACAAATATATGTATGTATATATATATTTTTTTTTTTTCTCGAAAAGAGTTCTCTCATCCATGCATTTGGATGAAGTTCATTCGCCCACTGTTGTTGGTCATTGCGTCGAAAGCGATCGGAACTTTTTAATCACAGTTTTAACGTCACAGTACGATGATTGTTATTGACACTTTATTTAGTTATCGTTGCTCAGTGTTTGTCGAATACTCGTAATCGGTAGCACTGGTAAATATTGCTCGCAGCTTGCAGTAGGTGCTCCAATGTCGTTTACTAGATTATTGATGATCTAGAAAGCGTGATCTAAAGATGCCTCGTCGACATCAACGGCGGGGTTGCAGCAACAGCGATAACTTGTTTGCCAGACAAATTAAAATCAGCCGATTTGTCAGCGATTAATCGCGCTTTATTATTCGATGAGCTTCCTCGCGCGATAATAAAGTCCCTATCTGGTTAAAACGTTTCGTGAATATCGTCGAGCTTCATCAACGAGATCAGCGAGATACCGACGCGGAATCTTCCGTCATTTCTGCGCAAGTAGAAATATTCCTTTCGACGCACACGGTATAGTGCCCTTTCACAAATGCGCAAGCACCGTATCACTAGAACTCGAAAAGTAAGTTGAGACTAGGTGTGCTTTCGATGCGATTGCCTTCACTGATCTATGAATTTCGCCGGTCTTTGATAGCCCGTGATTGTCAACAAGATAGGCTAACACTGGCAGCTCTCCCTACCATCCGCAAATTGCTCGCCGGAAATTGATAACGATTTTGACACTGCGTCACAAATTGGTGCGTCAACAACTCTTGAAAAACAAAAACAAAAACAAAAAAAAAAAAAAAAGAAAAACGAGTTACGAGTCTCTCGATATAACCGCGATATTTGGACGCGATTTCTGTCTCTCTCTCTCTCTCTCTCTCTGTCAAAGTTGTCGCGCAGAGAATTGCGCTTCGTAAAAGAGCGCTGCGCGGTGATACAAGGCGCGAACTCTTCGACGATGACCTTGACACAGTATCTCCAATGTTCGCCGTATGTTGCGAAGCGATGATTTATTTCAAGTGCGGTAATACTTATCCCTTAGCCGAGTTGTTTGGGCCTATATCCTGCGTGAACGAACATTTTGAAATAATCCCGTGGAATCCCCTGACCCTTCTGACAGTCGGGTCCGATTCTCGTTCGATCGCGCGAGCGTGAAATGCGAGCGAGAGGAGACCACGTTTTCGCACAGGAAACTGCGACGCGCCGCGATGCGACGACGACGACCACACGGCATTCCACCTCACACGCGAGTATCCGCAAAACTGTCAGCGGGCGGAGACGCGAGACGTTACGCGAGACCCTACCCTAACTGAAACTCGATTGCGAAGAGGGAGAGAGGGAGAGGTATCGAATGGAAAGGGAAACGAGGGAGAGGGAGATATGGGAACGAGAAGAAAAAGGTGTGTATCACAGCGAATGTTGTTGGACGGGCCGCCGAGTTTTTTTATTTTTCATGACGTGTGACGTAACGATCACGTTTCACGGTCATGTATACGCGATGGACATCTCAGTTTTCGCGGGAAACGAAGTTAAAGACGAACGAATGAATTGATATGATTTGCGCATAATTATTTTTCTACTTCGCGCTCTCAATTAATTTTCGAAATTTTTCAAATCATTTTTTGAAAGGGATTAAACGGGAGGGTGGGGAGGGGAGGGGAGGGGGATCATAGCAGGACCTCAGTTTCATTCGATTAACTACTTCATTGATGCCCACATTCAACACGCATGCGCGAAAAAAACCCGGCTCGTCCAACAACACACTGGCTATCAAGCTAGACGCGTACCCACAACACACGGCAGTCGGATGCGTACTGCGTACTGCTGGACGAGCGCTATCCCCACTCCCGACGAACAATCAGCGTTTCCCCTCTTGCCGAGACAACCAATCGTCGCTCCCCTCTTTTCCACCCCCTCGCCTTCCTCCCTCCGCCCCCCTCCGCAGCATCTATATACGCTTGGCGTGATAACGACACATTATTAAGCCGCACTCATACCGGCCGGTTTATGCGATAAGAAAGAAATTTTGAAACTCGTATGCGAAGTCGGTACACTCAACACACACACACACATAAAAACACACTGGCTTTTTTTATTATTAGTAAATCTTTATTCAAAATGCGCAAAATTATTCAATATGTTTCTTACTTAAATCATATTTGCATTGAGAAAGGCGTAATATATATATATATATATATATATATATATATATATATAAATGGGAAAAATATAAAAATATTAATGTTTGTAATTGATATGTACGATATGGGAATATTAGCAATACGTGATAGTCCAAGTATTGCGTCATTGAAAATGCATATAAAATTTAGAATGTAGATATAATTTGTATCCACTTAATCCAATTCATAAAATTATCTACTCAGTTTAATAAATATAACCCGTAATGAATTTTTTTATATCCTTGTTTTTTTTTTTTTTTTTTTTCAATCCTATACATACCAAAAAGTACATTATAATTCAACGATAAAATAAAAATATACAATCCTATTTTCATTTTCCACTTATCATAAATAATTTTTTTTATTACTAGCAGAATTTTATTTTCAACGCCGAGGGACTTCGGTCTTACGAATGATGAGCCATTGCAAGACTTTCTTGTGTGACATTCTTATGATATATAAGTCATGTCGAGAGGTACTAAAAACCATCGGGATTTTTCTTAAAAATATGCTAAGCCAGAGGTCATATCAAAGAATGACTCTGCGAAGGTCGGCGTTTAGAAAACGGATACTGCGCAATTTAAAATCTCACAAATGTTATATCCAATATTTATTTCAGAGAACGCATACCCCAATGATTTTTTCCTCCGAAAAGTAAACCAAAAAGCGGGGCATCAAATTCCCTGATAACCGATCCATCTAATGCGATTCGATATTTGAAATTTTTTTTTTTAATTGAATATTTTATGCAATCTTTCTCTGTGTCTCGTATTTCAAAAAAAAAAAAAAAGTGTAAATAAAATTCGCTGTAACTCTCGAAACGATAATCGGGCTAACCGCGCACGTCGCGATATCTGACAAGGTTTCATCCCACGTGACATTTCACACATTTATCGCTGAGAATGTCAAATATATGTATACAATAATTTGTATTTTCATGGCATTGTCCGATTTTGCTCTTCTTATCATCCAAAGTAAATATTCATTTAATGCGATATTGTACAGTACAGTCCGGAGACCATTGAGGTATACCCAGTTACTTTCTTATGTTTGTTCGCAAACAAGAGATATTGTCGATTTCGACGTATTGCACAATTTCATATGCGGTGAGATAAAAGTATATTAGCATAATGTCGTCGTAATTTATTCACATATTTGTTTCGCGTTGTGATTCTATTGTATTATTTTGGTGTTCTGCAGGTTTAAATAAATAACATACGTTTATTAGGCAAATTTTGAAACGATGTGTGCACAGATGCAACCGTATTAATAAAAAAATATATACATACATATAGACAAGAATTACTTTGATTTTCACATCAACTCATATATCATTTGTATGAGAAATATTCAGTCCTTGTATTCATGTATGATAAGGATGAGAGAATAAATAATAAAATAAATAATAAATGATATATTAGAAATAATTTTCTTATAATTGAAAAAGAATTTTTAATATTAATATCGCTCATGAAAAAAGAAAAGGATAATTTTAACGAGATATATAATTCGACGCATCTTACTGTCGACAAAAATTTTATTAAATAACCGTCAAATATCTCTGTATTTATTTGAGAAATTAGAACTCAGAATTTGCAATGTTTTCGCTATTCAAAGAAGATTGATAACGACACAGGTCAAAAGAGCAAAATTTTTTTTTTTTTTTTTTTCGTGAATTTTGCTAAAGCCGCATTCAGCAAATATGGACTATGTACGTAAGCTCTGACATGGTCGATGCCATCTAGCAACTCGGAGAACAAAACCCTTTTGCTCAGCCGTGCTACTACAGCGAGCTGGTAATTGCGATTAGATGAGAGTAATGCGCCGCATTTACGGTTGATTAATTAACTGAACACGATGGCGAAGGGTTGTATTCATATAAGAAGCTATAATAGGATTAACAGTAAACTGGTACATTGTAATGCAACTTCACCATGAAAATAATTCTTCATGTACGTTTTATGCGCAATCGACGATTTATTAGATAGCGATCTATGCGTATTTTTTAGATAAATTAATAATAATTAATTCCAAGACTAATTGAAGTGTAATTTCATCCCCATACAAGATCAAACTTAGTCAATCATATGTAATTATTTTATGAAATCTTTTTTCCTTATATCTCGCAAACTTGATAAAAAAAAAAGTGAGTAATGTGGAGAATCTCAATAAGCACTTTCTCTCTGATACGTAAAATACTTTTGATACTTTAGTCATCATATTTGGATATGTAAGTTTACATATTCGCGATATGAATATTATTTTACGGTCAATAAAAAGAAATTTTAATTTATACAGTAATGCGATATATAAAAAAAATCTCTTTACAAAGGATAAAAATTACATTTAAATATATTTTTATTGGCACACCATCACGGTATGTCATTACATCATCATAATAAAAAAATTATTATCATGCTAATTTCAGATACGATAATTTTGACTTACGCATATGAAACGGTGCTTTCAGGTACGGACGTACCTGAAGAGGACGTGCCCGAGGAGATGCCAGAGTCATCTTCGTCCACATCATCCTTCATTTTTCAAAGTTTTCCTGCGCATTAAAATTATGCTTTGTTAATTTAGAAATTTTGCTCCATAACAAAAAAAATGTTTATATAAATTTAAAAAAAAATAAATAAAGTGTATAAATTAAAAAAAAATATTTTGTTTATAT
>JBCAUJ010000011.1:7065310-7077359 GCA_038406275.1 Cataglyphis albicans
CACACACACACACACACACACATATATATATATATATATATATATATATATATATATTAATGAATGATAAACTCTGTATTAAACTTGATATGACTCATTTCATATTACATCATATCTGTTATTCGTCTCCATGATACATGTTGATGTAAAGAAATTGAATACTGTAATAGTGTGTGTGTATTGTAATTAATATAATCATTTAGTTGTGACACAAGAAAATTTTGTGATTTAAGTTTCACATTTATAAAAAAAAATTAATAAGTTATTTTCAATAAATATGTGTGCATTGTGTGCGCGTATCAATATTTAGATTATTAAAAACCTAATTTGATGTATAAAATGACACGTATTTGAAATTACGATGAAAATATATAATACAGAATGTGACCAAGTCAATTTTCATTACGAGGAAATTAATATTATTTTCAAGGCAAACAATCATCAATTACTTCACCGGCCGATCGTGCGTCGCATTAACACTGTAATAACAATCCATAACATTATATTCAGAACATGCGATGGCCTAATACGGTACGGGCACAATAGATACAGAAGTCATGCATCTTCATATCACGCTGGATTACGAGAGCTTATTGGACGCAAGCTTGTGATATGAATGACACTAGTGATTTATTAATGACATGACATACATTACACAAGTTAATTTTGTTGAGACAGACAATGCCGGGTTTCTGTGAATAAGTAGTTATTTCTCAGCAAATGCTTGTCAGACGGAAAGATGGAAGATAACAATGTGAATTAGCAATTTATTACTTAATTTTGCCGACGTTTCTTGTGTCATTATCATTCGCGTTTATCGAGACCGGAGAAAGTAATTATGATATCTTTTCCAGATACAAAAAAATACCATAGACATATTTCGTGCATGTATCTTTTGATAAAATATATTAATTATTTTTAATTGAAAAGAGATCAAAAGTTCTAGTCTTTATCTTTTTTATATTTATGTAGAAACATTTAGAATTATTTTAAAAATTTTACAGAGATACAAATACACATATTTTCTTTCGATTATATATTTTATGCATATATATATATATATATATATATATATATATATATAGCCCTTTTTTTAAATAAAAAATTGATTAGATTCTTAGCAATCTTTTTCATAATTAAAATTTAATAAATTTAAAATCAAAATTATATGACAAATAAAATATTTCCTAACTGCAACTTTAAAAATTATTTATATATATTCTTCAATTTTCACAATATATTTAATAAAATATTTTCTCAGATACTTTAAATTAAAGAAAAAAAAAGAAAAAAAAAAAAAAAAAAAAACAAACTATGTATTCGTGTATTTTAATTATAAATTAACAAAAGCATAATTATTAAAATTATATTCGTTAATAATAATTAATCGTAAAATAAAATGTTTGAATGTTATTTCTTTCAAAGTATATCTATAAAAAAAAAAAAAAATTTACCTAAAAATAATTTTTGGATCTATACTATGATTTTTGCAATACATACAGCCATGCTGCGTAATATAATTTTGTATTTTCTCCATGTTTTTATATAACTTCGAAATGTATCGAATTGTTTGCTTTATAGTCCCGTGTGTTTGTTCGCTCGATATGCATTGATATGCTGGATACGGCAATAATGTTTTAATAAAATACACGTATGCGGGCGACCATGCATTATACATGCGACCGATCCTGCCGACTAAATACTTGCAAATCCTTTCTGCGTGCCGTTGGCACATGCTCGCGAATTAAACGAATCGCTAAAAGGTAAGAAGAAGTTCATGTGTTAAAGTTACGATATCGAACAAAATATTAGTTCTTTTTCTCATTGTAGGTGATGTAAAAAATACCGATGCTTTATCTAGAAAAAAGATATTGATAAGATATCTTTTCAAACATCAATATCAATTTTTTTTTTTTTTTTTTTTTATTCAGTTAAATTGGACTTTTCAACTTTATACTCGAAATATTTTTTGACAAAAATTATAGCAGAATTAAATATAATAATTTTATATCTATTTTAATATAATTATATCTAATTTTTATATTTTATAATACACTTTATTGTGTATTATAATACAGTTAGTATGCACAGTGTATTTTAATACAGTTTTATTTTATCATTTTCATATTTTTACAAATAATAAAATATATGTTCCACTAAAGAGATATTTCATATATACAGATATGTCGCATGAATAATAAATAGTAAAAAGAAGCAATTTCTGGTGGATTATCAAAATTCTTAAAAACGTAAGCCCTCAAAAGTAACGGAAGAAAGTTGCATTGAGAATCTAGAGAATCCCAATCTTTAACAATATAATATTCAAATTAATAATATTTAAATTAACAACACAATACAAAGTTCTAGAACGGAATCAATAAATATGGTGAGTCTTGTGCATAAATATGAAAATTTAAAAATAAGAAGTATAAATATTAGAAGATTATAACGGTTATTATTAGCAATAACTGCGATGATATTAAATAGTTTGCGAATGAGAGATAGCTGAAATTGCGTGTTTGGCACTAATATGCACGGGTCTCTGACCATGGCATCCGGCGTAAATAATGATTATCGAAAATTTCAAAAAGCGATTCGCGTCGTACACATAGTTGCGCTCCTCCGACCTTCGCAATCCGTGTGCGGAGTGCATCGATATCGACGATAACTTTGCACTTCGAATCTTCTCTCTCTTCCTTTCTCTCTCTCTCTCTCTCTCTCTCTCTCTCTCTCTCTCTCTCTCTTTCTCTCTTCCTCTTTATCTTTCTCGTAACAGAAACAGCAAACTGATATCGCTGCGCAGTTGCACTCTCATTTTTTACGCGATAAGCATGAACTCTTTCGCGGGTTCGACTTTTCTATGCAGAATATGCAACAGTGTTGCAAACTAAACTTATTTTACTCATTGTCAGACGATAAGACAGAAGTTTTCGAGTAACAGTGATAATATGACCGCAAATACAAAATATCATCTAAAAATATATTATTTAAAAATTATATAAAAAAAAAAAAATATTACCTAAAATAATATAAGTCAGGATTGATTGTGAACTATGTGATAATACGGTGGTTTGTGCAACTTATGCATGTACGAGTTAAGCGCATATTATGTATATTATTTTATAGATAATTACACTTCTCAAGACTATTTATTATTGCTTTTGCGTCTTTCGGAATTCTACTACTTCAATGATATATATATATATATATATATATATATATAATTATGTGTGTGTGTACGTGTCGAGATATTTTAGATTGATTACCTCGACAGAATTCGATACATCAGTAATGCTCGAGGTTAATACGATATTATTCCTTCAGATGCTAATTCCATGTTTTCTCTTGTTTCTAGTGGAACTTGATCGCAATATGATCTGGTTGTTGCTTTGTGCTATTTTTATCATTTTCACAAAATAACGCTGTTTTGTATGCGCGTGTCCTCATTATCATATTGTTAAATCTATTTTTAAATCTATTACATTATTATTTAGATTATGACATTTCAATCATATATAATTTTACTCACAAATGGGAAACCTTCGCAATTGCAGTGACAAAAATAGATGCTAATAATAGAAATCTATGACAACACGCATGATAAAAGAAAATTAAATAGCAGGATGAATAATATTTGCGCATAAATGAAATACTTGATACGTATTTCATAATAAATACGTCTACATATTTCTAAATCTTTTCTTTATCTATTAATATCACGTAAATACAATCTACATCTTGAAAACTTAACCATTTGTAATTTTGGCTGCATTTTTTTTTTGTTATTAAAAAAATTATTATTGTTTTTTTATAATGTAGAAAATCAAGGATTTTATGATATAAAGTAAAATTTATATTAATTATTATTAATATATCTCAAAAGTCGCATTTGAGAAAAGTATTACATAAAAAAAATATTATATTGTAATTAAAATTATTGTTGGCGTAAACTCATATCTGCGTGAAATTAATATGCGAATCATTAACTATTTAAGAAGATGATTTTAGTCGATATTATACGGCCGTTGCCATACGATATTTTATTTTAGAGATCTGCACCTGCGGCAGGTGTGTCTGCGCAAGACAAAAAAAAAATGTCCGGACTGGTCGTTTTGTAGATTTAAGTAGAGGGATACAAATATCTGATACACTTAAGCCAGTTACGTCAAATAAACAGAGCAACGAGAAAAATAAAATAAATATTCATTACACGTCTGATGTAAAAAAATCTTAAATCGGAAAGGAAATATAATCAAGTAAAATTATATTAAATAAATTGCACTATAAATAAAAATTTATTTCGCAGCTGAAAAAAAAAAAAAAAAAAAAAAATATAAGTGATAAGTTAACTTAGACTTCATGCCCATATCGTTGAAATTAATGATTGATCGATTAGTCTGAACATTGATGATAAATATTCAGGCAGGTGTCCTTGAACTTCTCGCTTTCAAAACGAATCGACGTGATGCGGTAACGTTCGTTCACGTGAACAATGCGAGAATGCGTGATGATGTCAACAATGCACCCCCCTGCAATTTGCGCTCTCTCATTGTAGCTCTCTTTCTCTCTTTCTCGCAACTCGAAGGGGTAAAAATAACTATTATCATCCGGTCAAGCATGGAGACGGACGTCAGTCGCGTGACCTAGTTTAATCGGCGAACATTCTTCTACTAATTAACTATGTACGACCGCTTTAGAAGTCGCTGATGACGCCACGGAGCTCGATAATGTATGAACGATCTCTGCTTTATCGAAAATCACGAGAAAATTGCGCGAGAAGCTCGTAGAAAGAAGACTATCAAATAATAATAAGAAAATTCAACAATTATCGAATGACGTTTCCATTATGAAATTTTCGCGATGAAACTTCGAGATTAACGAGCGATCTTAAAGTGAAACCGCGCGATAATCGAGTCGATAAGGAATGATGATTTAATCATACGATTATAATCGGTGAATTAAGATGTTTGAAGTTATGATTCGCCTTAGTTTGAAATTTTCTATAACGAGACAATAACTTTCGACGAGCAATATTATCGTTTATATTATCCTACGTTAATTGCGCATAATTATTTTTATACACCCGTACTTTCAAAGTAATAATTAGATTGCAAATCACATTGCGACAGTGCAAGAAATTATCGCGTATACCGTTAGACGTATATCAATGTTGTCAACAATGATGGATTCAACGGACATACAATGTATTATGGAAAATTTGTTATTGCCGTTGCAACGCGATGCGATTAATGTAAGGATAGATTTATGTTTAGTCCGTAAATGCGACGCAAGATTCGCGCGATTCTGTTTCTAATGAAGACTAATAGCGTCCCAAGTTGCACAATCCGCGGATCGTGCTCGCAACGAATGGCTGATATCATGAATCGTGATTCTAAAATATCCGCCCTGCGTTCTTTGCGATTCAACATTCGCGATCGTTAATTATCGCTAGTTGACGCGGAAAATTATTCCACCCGAAGTTTTCCATTTATAAAAAGCACAGACTTCCAAACCGCGCAAATCTAACCAGATGAAATTATACATTCGATGTACGGGGTGTTTGGAATGTACCTGCTTAATCCTACAATGCATTTAAATCCAATGTTGGTCTTAATCATTTTATTGTACTTGTAAAATATCAGATTTTTTGCTTTAAAATTTTCTCAAATATACACACACATTTGTCCTTCAATTGAAAAGAAAATCAAAAATCTCACGATGTGCATTCAATGATTGTGCTAAAAAAAAGGTTGATTATAAATAAATAAAATAAAAAAAAAAAAGTATAAATAAAATAGTTAAAATAGTAGAAATGAATATTTGCGCGGGTGAAAATGAACACGCGGTAGAAGGTTTTCTGTTCCATGAAAAGCCTGTATTTAGAACATGATGAATTACGTTGTCACGATGATAAGCTCACCGGCAATAATTTGTGTGGAAATTTATGTGCAAGGTCCGCGGCGGATCTTCGAATTGCATTAAAATCGAGAAATTAACGATGCCATCGATAACAATAATTCATTTGTCAACATTGTTGCACACGCGACCACTTAAATATACAGATCGCCTTAATTAAAATTAAGATCGTTTCGCGATGATTCGCCACGGTTTGTTTTTGTGTCGCAAATCGGACACGTCACGACAATTCGACCTGGCAAGAGCAGGGGCCGAAAGAAAGTCTCACCATGTGTCTCCTTTGTTCGACAAATGCCGCAACAATATTTACCCGAGAGAGAAACTCTCGCATAATTTTCCGTACAAGATGACGGATGGCGTTCCATTTTTCTTCGTCGATTTATAATGGATTACAGCCGTTCTCATTAAGTTGCTCACTCAAGCTTCTGATAGCGAAAAAAAATGGAATAAACCTTTATTAAATCCACAATACCTCAAAAATATATTTTTTTTTTTTTTTGCAACATTAAATATATTAATTATGAAAATGCAATCGCGAATAAATTTAAAAATAATAATATTAAAAATACTTTTTTTGTAAAGATTATCGTATAAGCTAGCTTCATGATCTAGAAAATTTTAAAACTTAGATCAATTTCGCACACCGTTTAACGTACTATAGCTCGGGTATCTATAGAATCGATCGAATAGTGTCCGATTACTTGTGCTAAAAGTTGTATTAACTGGTCGTTACTGATTGTTATTGAAATTCCAAGCAGCGTGTCTTCTTTTGCGCAATATGCCGGCGACGATCAGATCAGATCGAATCGAAAAATGATCGAGCCAAGATACTTCCTATAAATACGACGAAACGGAGAGACCTGGGTGAGATATCTGGGTCAGGATGAATGAATAGCGTTTCTGTTTCGATATACGCTATATCGGGATCGTATTGTTAAATTTACTGTTTCGATAATAACCTAACCGGCGGAACTGACAGCAACCCATACGTGAAATGTCATTCGCGTATATATTACATTTGATATCAGGTTGCTTTTACAAAATGGTGTTTTAAACGCGGCAGGATCGGCTGTATGGTTTATTTAAATAGTACTATGTATTTAATGGAAAATTCTATCGCGTATTATTCGCGATGACAATAAGAAATTTGTCGTAATTAAATGAAAGACTGTAGATATCGGCACGTGATAGCGGTTGCTACTGCGATTAAAAAACCTTTTTTATTTACGTCGCGGAAAATCCCCTTCTGTTGCGATAAACTGAACAAAGAATTATGCATTAAAAAAGATAATAATAAAAATTTCGAAAAAAATATGTAACTTGCAGCGTTGTAATTGAAACAGTATTGTAAAGTAAATTAATAAAGCGTACAAGAAACTGGAAAATAATGGGAAACAATTGTAATTCTCTTCGTGAATTGATAGTATATAACCAAGTACTTGGCTATAACCCAAACAGTGACGTTTAATCGATTTCTACATTAAGCAAACACCTATCACTCGGAAAGGTCCAACCAAATGAAAATCAAACAGTACAGAGCTAAATGTGGAATCCGAATACATACCTTAAATAGGAGTATCTTTTGAAGCGTAACACTAGTTGGGAGATGATTTACGATCGACGCACAATTATTAATGATTTCTTAAATCAACGTTACGGTGACTGATTAATAACGACGAATGTAGCATGACACTTTAACGAAGACGATGAATGGCGCTTGTGTAATTTACGGAGAGCATTCGGGAAAATCGGGGATTAAAATGCGTTGAAACGCGTTTGTGAGTTTCAACGTGAGAAAACGGTTACCATTGTTTTCGCGGAGAATAGCGAATTATACCGGGTGCCGTTATAACAACTGATCGATGATGACACATCTTTGCTTTGGCGCGCGCGGATGCCATTAGTCATCGGTGGAATTTATGAGATGTCGAATGCATTATTGCCGGCGCATAGCGCCCGATGTAGTCGCTCGCTGTGTCTATGTCTCTGCATATTTTTCTATATCTTCTGCAATAATGATTGTGGACTTTACTGCAGAACAATTTGAAGCGTACATACCACAATGTAGACGCTTATCGCGCACGGCAAATGACGCGATTTTTAACGAGAGCCTGGGTATATCCTTGAACGAAGAATATATACCACCCGTATAAAAGCGCTGCACCTTTAAATTCTCGATAAAAAAAACAAGGAAAATCCTAATCCATACAAAATACGCTATTTAAATAAACTTGAAAAAAAGATACATCAGTTTTTAAAATATAAATATATTTTCAAAAATTTCGAAAATATGATATAAGCAAGAAGAGACATTCTACGTGTCAAAAAAATATTATTTTTATATATGAGAAATAAGAAAAATTTTATACATTTTTTATGAAATGATATGTACCGTTTTGAAAAAAGTAAAGACAAAAAATTGTTATTTTTATATACAAAATAAAGTGTAATTCAAAAAAAGTAATATAATATTTAATAAAAAATGTACATCTTTAGTTACACTTTTATTATAAAACAATTTATTAAAAAATTTGAAAAATTGATTATGATTCTAAAATTTTTTAAACATTAATATCAAACTTTCATAGAATATATAATTCGATAAATAAAAGTAGCATTAAATGAGATATGTGTAATGCGATTTTCAATATGATAGGCAAACTAGCTTAAGTAGAAGTACATCTGTATGTCGAGAATCGACCTCGAAGTTCATTTTTAATATTTTTAGTACGAAGAATCGTTAAGCGAATATACTCGAGATTTTTGATGAGCACATCCTCTGTTAATTCCCTAAAAAAAAATTCGGAGTTCCGAAGGTAATTGGGTGAACGATCGTGACGGTTGATCGGCGAATCGTTCGCTCATACCTGAGATCATAATTAGCTCATCATCACAGGCACATACAAAAATAGGAGTAAAAATGCGATTGTGGAGTTTAGATTTGCTCGATCGGCATAGCGATAAAAAGAGAGAGGCTTTATTGAATCGATGATCGCATTCTGTCACTCTAAACTATATATCACGCAATATGAAAGTCTAGGCGTAGTTTTCCAAAATATGTTAGTTTTTTGCAAATTAAGAAAAATGTATAAAATATTTAAAAAAAAAAAAAACAATAAATATAATATTTTTCTCCTAAACTCATATTTTATTAGAAGAGGGTTATCTCAATTATTCTTTTTTTTTTTTTTTTTTTTTTTAATAGAACTACTGTATTTTTCACGCATATTGCTGCTGATAAGTAAGATAAAATGAATCATGTATCCTAATATCATTAAAAAATAATATTAAGTTGAGAAATTTAGAATCAACAAGAGAAAATTCTCAAAATATGAAATTATTTTTTATATTCTATTTATATAAAATGTGTTAAAAATGTTTGATATGTATAAATTTTATATTCTACATATTTTTTTATTATATTTTCAATTCTGAAAGAGACATTTAGACTCTAATCCTCATCTCATACTGCGCAGGATTTTGCTCTTGTACAGGATTAAAGGAGGAGAAACGCTGCAAGATATCTCTTCATATCGGTTTCCAATCTTAAATTCAACCTTTTTACAATGTAAACGCTTTTACAATGTAAACCGTAGGATTGTCCAGTTTTCTTGCGGTTGTTTGTTCAGCTCGACTTCGCTATAGTATCCGTATCGCATACTATGATCGTTGTCCTTGATAACTTTAAAATGCGAGGCAATGCCGTTTCGATTTATATTCAAACTTCATTGAAGTCTAAAATTAAACTTTATTCAGGCAGTTATTTACTCGGTCAAATTACATTGTGCAGTCTAATATTTTAATATTGAAGTTATGTAACTTTTATACACATAACTTCGCGAATGAATGTTTATAAATATCCTAAATTATTACACAAGCTGCCCATGGAAGAAAATATAATAGGAAAGTACGAAAAATTTGGTAGAAAGTACAATAATTCCATTAAAAAAGTATAGCAAATTCTATGACGTAATAACACATCTCACGAACATAGAGTGATCGATATAACTATAGTTCCGATAACTATAGTTACTTGTTACGTTGAAATCAATTTTAAGAAATAATTTATTAAAACTAACTTTAATTAAATAAATTATTTTTTTAACTTTGATTAAATAAATATTTAATATTAAATTAATTTTTAATCGATAATTTTTGTAAGGAAAAAAAATAATAGACCGCGTATAAAAAAAAAAATGTAAAAACAAAAAATAATTTTATCTTCTAAACTTTTCAAAATTTTCAAAATTAAGAATTTAAAAAAATATAGTTTGTGTGTCAATCATTTTGTAGAAATTTCTAAACAATTAAGATTTGGCTTTATTTTCATAATTCTATAATTATTAATAGTTTAAACAAAGTTCTATCCATTAAATAAAAAAAGGTCACAGAAAAATTAAAACGCCTAAAACGTTCACATTGTTTTGCGAAAATTTCCTCTCATTTTTTTATCAGATTTTACAATATATATTCGTTTCAAAACAGTTCTCATATAATTCTCAACATATTCTCGCATATTCTAAAAAATTTTAATATTAAATTAAAATGCTCGAAATTATATCAAAACTCTTAAAAATAGAACAATGTCCCATTTCTGTATCTATCAATGACAATCTAGGGCAAAAAAAAATTGTTTAAAACATATTTTAATATTGCTAATGCTTAAAACTTTTTAGAAAATGCAAGGAAATGCTCAATATTATACAAAAACTTAATTTTAGAATAAACATAATAATAGAACTCTTGAAGATCGATCAGCATTTCGCTGGGATGCTGGTACGTGTTCGCATTTTATTTTAATTGATTCGTTTTTTGCTTTTAAAAGAACTTTTCCTGCAAACTCACATAAAACAATAAATTTTTAAAACTCCGACGAAAAATGATAAGGTCAATCCTGCAGAACAAAATGAAACACAATGTCGAATATAGTTTTTCGGTTCAAGGCCAGCACGTTTTGTCTTCTCACGATCATCGAAATTTAAATATACGTCGAAACATTGACCTTTTTATCTTCATCCACGCTTAGCTATTCTGATAAATTTAACAACGCCGCTGGAAAATTCAATAGCTTGTACACATATAAATGCGAACTGTCTCCTTATCGATTAACAAAAGCAAACATTAGCGAAGCGATATAAAATCATATTATAAATCGATTATATAAATTATATAAAATTATTCGAAGATTAGACGTTTTCCTTTACTATTTTCCGTAGCAAATTTACATATCCGTTGTCATCGAAAGTTTCTGATTAATTAAGTAATATTTATAAATTAATTAATATCACACAAATTTGTATTTTTTAGATATATTATAGGAAAATATAATAGAATTATTTAAACGGCAGAGTGAGTAGAAGCAACGCTCTTCAAGGAAAAAAACGCAGATTATATTATAAACGAAGATATATTATTAGTAAAAATATATTCATTTTTATTTTATTATTTTTACTTTATATCTTTAAAAATATAGCTTATATCTTTAGAAATATCACCATGAACAAGCACAATTTTCAAGTATTTAAAAAAAAAAAAAAAAAAAAAAAAAAAAAAAAAAAAATTAAGCATTTCGATAAGCATTGTCCAGCAACGTAATAAGCAAGAAAAAAAAAATAATTACACGTGAATTAGAAATATATACCGCGTAGTGACCTCTATCACGTCGACGCGCATATAGATAATGAATCAAGACAATTAACGTTCTGCTTTATCGGCTGGAATCGAGTGAGTCCCGGGTCAACGACCGCGATATCGAGAAGTGTCTGACCTATTTATCACAAATGTACATTATCCAGCTTATGCACACATATATGTCTGTGCGTGTGTGTGTGTGTGTATGCGTTGTGTGTGTGCGTGCGCGCTCTTCCTCCTGTATTTCAACCAGCGATACTCTTTAAGAATCTCGATGATTACGCTCTTTTGCGGGATTATACTTTCGAAATCAATTTCTCCTTTCTTGTCTAGATTATCGATCTCTTTCTTTTCTTTCTCTACATTCGAAAAATCACTTATCGTCCCAAATTTTTACGCTCATTATATATGTATGTATATATATATATATATATATATATATATATATATATATATATATATATAGGTGTGTGTGTGTGTGTGTTGATATGTATAGGCGAAA
>JBCAUJ010000011.1:7095630-7114290 GCA_038406275.1 Cataglyphis albicans
ACAAACACTCTTCACGCTGCAATATTTCGGTACAGAAGGAAGAAAAAAGTTATAGTGTATGTATGTATATATATATATATATATATATATATATATATATATATATATATATACATACATACACACACACATACATATATACATACTTCTCCTCTATGTATATATAATATTTATATATAAAATATAGGTAAAGTAACGTATTATACACGTTATTGCTCGTTTCTTATGGGATTCTTCGCTCGCAATTCGTACATCCTTTATCCACCATTTCCTTAAAAAAATCGATGTAATTAAGATACTCATGGACTGTTCGACGAAGTTTTAGACATTGTTGAACTGCGAGATAATTTCATCAATTCGCTCCAAATATTTAATAATACAATTTTTTAATAATTAAATTATAAAGATTTAAGTAACATATTTTAACGTACAAATGCGTCTTTGATCAAATAAATATTTTATATAATTATTTTTGTATATTATTAAAGCAAAATAAACAGTCAAACACATATTTAAATGAAAAATATACGTAATATACTCAAGCAAGTAGTATGAATAAAATAAAAACAGAGAATTTCTTATTATCTCTTAGAGTTTTTGTACAATTCTCGTAGATCCCGCAAAAAATTATTTGATAAGTACTTGCAAACGGATTTTTTTCAAGTTTATATAATTAATAATAAATTAATGAGAGAAATGATTTAAATATAATGATAATTATTATATTAATAATCCTAGATGTATAACAATAATAATATAATATATTATTATATGTAATAATATTCTGTAATAATCTAATATAATTATTTAAATCATCTCTCAACTTTACATATGTAAAAAGATTCGTATTTCACTTATATAATATTGTATTTTATTTTATCCATACTATCTGTGTGTCCATACAGACAGCTAAATTATGCTAAAGTCTACTAAATAATAACAATTGCTTCTTGATATTTGACTTGAGTGTCTACAATAATATTGCACATTTTGACATATATCTGACATAGCGACAGATTTTCTGTCTTGGAAATTAACGGTTCAAAATTTCATCAAGATTCTACCGCAATCGTAGTCATTCACAACGATTTGTATAAAATTTGTACGTTTTGTACAAATGATCTATTCTTTATGGTGTGTTTATCTTTATCAAGTACAATTCGTCTCTCTTGAATTTGTATTACGCTACATTTTATGCAGATTTACGAGAGCTACAATATTTTATTTTTGCATAACATTTAGGATATACATCGCTCTACTTTTCAAATTAGATATCACTGTTGATTAATTTCGCTGGTTAAAACTATGAGAGTATAGAATGGAATAATCATTCATTTTTAAAGATTATTAATTTAATAATGATCAATTTTTATTTCTGATAAAGATTTAATAAACATAGCGTAAAATAATTTTTGTGAAAGCTAATATTTTTTTTAGATTAAAGAAAATTAAAAAGAACCATTGGTTATTAACAAGAAACATTGGTTAAAGAAAAATCTATAAAACATTTATTTTCGAAACTTACTATCTAATTATATTATATAAAATTCTAATTATAGCAGATTAATTCGCTTTAGCACATATAATTAAATTTTTGATTTTTCTTAAACGATTCTAAAATAAAACGTTAATAAATGATTCTTGACTAGGGAGTTACCCTATTTATGAAAAAAAAAACATTCAACTCTAGTTTTAGGACGATAAAAAATATTGGTATAGTTAATATATATCGAATTTTTGCAGGATCTATGTACAAGAATCTTTATATTGGCACTAACCATTGGCAGAAGACTTGGATTCGCAATCCTTTTAACAATGATATTTATTGTTAAAACACACATTTCGACAAAATATTTATGCTATGTCAACCACAACTTCTTCTTACCACCTACAGTACTTGTCACTGTGAATATTGTAGCATTTATTGCGATAAAGTTTATTATTTTAATATTGAAATTGTAATCGCCGATGGTCGACACGCACAATTCACCCTCTTTTTAACGGTTTCACTTCCTGATTTGCAATCTCACAAAAACATTCATTAATCGTCCGTATCCGCATTTAAAAATCATCAGTAAAATTATTAAAAATGAGCTTAAAATATGTGTGAGGAATAAAGAAAATAATTTGAAGAAAGAACTAATAATTTGCTTCAAAAGACCGTATTGTGCATGAGCTCATACATATAGTACATTCTTCTAATATATATACGATATTCGCATGAAGCTTTGATGGATTATTTTCGGCGTACGCGAGCAAACAAATTTTTATAGAAATAATTCGAAAAATTCTATAGGGCAAATTAATTAATTATGTATATCAAAAAATAAAGCGACTGTCTTAAACGCGATAAGTATTGAATTCGTATGCGATGTCAGTCTCACATAATTGGCAGTGAGTATTCTCGGAATATACTACTGAAGTCCGTTTTAGAACATGAAGAATGGCATTTTTCGTTCTGAACTATTTAGGAGTACAATTTTGACTATTATGTACGATAGTGCTCACACACACACACACACACACACAAAATCTCAATCAGATATATATATTTTTTTATATCGAAAGAAGTTAATTACTCGATCTTTCTGTTTCCCTTTAGAAACGTCTTATTATCAATTCATGTAATTTCATATTCATAGTCTGTTGTTAATCAAGAAATACATAAAAATTGATTTCGTCGATTTTTTTCTTTGTCATTCGTAGTTTCTGTCAAACGAAAAAACGAAGGGAAGCGAAGAATCCCACTTTGCAATGATAATTCGATCACTCTGAATTCCGTTCAAAAACTCCGCGATTATTGGTCGCGATGTCATTCTAAGCGTACAAATACGTATCGCGAGTCCAGAGATACCTGCGAGTTATTCCTAAACGCGACAATTTCCGTTTCCAGCACGACGAGAGACTTAACTACAACTACTTTCATCGTCGGATGTTGCGCTCATCAAAAGACTCCCGTGTCATTCTCGATCTTTGCTTAGATCGGATGGCAAGTCGCCGCAGGTGGACAACGTCGTCGTCGTCGTTGTCGTCGTTGTGGGTGACCTGGAGGTCATCCTGGAGGTCACCGGTAAGGACAATCCCGCTGCGCTCATCGCGACGTTCAGCGGTATCGTGATAAACGGTTGGCTCGATTGTGAAGAGTTTGCCACCGATGTCACCGTACCTGTAAGGAAATTACAAGGGGAAAAGCGCGAATGAGATATTCCATCATCGCGAAATTGCGATCTTTTTTCGGATTTTTCTACTTTCAATGTACATTCGGGTGAAAAGAAAAACAGAAAAATTATAAGCAAGCGAGAATAATTCATGATTTATTATCGCATTCTTATTTTTCTCCTCCTTTCTATTTACTCTCATTTAAATATTAATCCTTTAAGGACGGTAGATATATATATATATATATATATATATATATATATATATATATATATGTTTTCAGATCTTTTTTCAAAAAATGACAAACATATATGTATATAAGTTTTTAATTTTTATCGATAAATGTCATTTTTTATGTTTTTCACTCATTTTCCTCCTAAAATTTGAAGTTTTCTGATAATGGAATCAATTTGGTGATTTCAGAGTTCAATTGATCAGAGAAATTATCAACCAACATGCGAAATCAATTGGAAGAAGAACAAGTATAGAAGAAGAGATTTATCGATGGACATTTCTCTTCTCTCAATTCATTCAATTTGAGCCTGGTAAAAAAGAAAAACAAAGAAGATGTATTTATATCAATGAGAAAAGGAATGATCAGAGTTAAGGTATAAATGTGATGTTCTTTGGTAACTGATTGCTTCAAAGAATATCATACTTTAATTTATTTTTTATCAAAAAACTATGTTTTTTTTTTCATTAAATAAATACTTTCTATGAATTTTGTAAAAACTCGATTAAAAAAATAATTGTTCTGAAAGAGTTAACATATATAAAACGCTATGCATTTATTTTAACGCTATATCGCCTATAACGCATTTTACATTATGCAAAATCATTAGTCATAATCTACACAATTATTTCTCCGGATATTACCGGTGAATCAGATGAGATGGAGAAGCGCGCAAGCGATTTCCGAGTGAGTCCCGATGTAAAATCGACTTTTCAAAATATGCTTCGAAATTTTTCGCGTAACGACATTCGAAATGAGTACGGCGCGATAAATTGTATAAAAATCTTGTACGTTTCTTGTAGCGGCAGAGAAAGAGAGAGAGAGAGAGAGAAAAGGAGAGAGAAAGAGAAAGAGAGGAACCTACCTCCGTCTTGAGATATTTGCACCGGTTGCCCGTTTTGTCCTATGCCGAGCAAGACCCCTGGACTGGGCGAATAAATGACACTCTGAGGCATCTGGTACATAATCCCTGCAGAGAACGAAGGCACATTTCCTAGGAAATCAAAGAGAAATTGAACGTGAGTGGCGCCTAACGTCAACAATTGACGTAGTCGAAGATGAAATTTATCAAAAGAATATCGAAATTCGTTCGAACATAAGTTTGAGGTAAAACATTCGCGATTTAAATATATTTTCAATTCTAATACGAGATAAATGCTTTCCGAGAGAACAATTGATATGACATTAATATGTGTTGAGTAGAACCTAATGGATTAAAGAATGTAAGATGTAAGGAGAGATATTATATATATCCCTTATTTGTATCAAAATTGCGTCATTCGACATAACATTAAACTCGTTTTCTCTCTATTGGTATAGATGTATATGCTGAGAAAAACTTAGGAATGGCGGTCTCGAGCCGAGACTTCAATCCAGACCACCCAGGTGCGAATCTGCGCTCTGATTCATCGAATCTCCACACGTTTAACATAAAATCACTACATATGCATATTTCTTAGAAAAATACGGTAAGTTTTTCAAGGAACAAATCGCCGGCGCGAAAATAATTAAACAATGAAAATTGTAATCTCTTCTTCGAGGATCACCGCGAGAGATAATCTTGATACTTTTCAAACTGATCTGAATTGACTTGCGACATATAATATCATTTTATATAAAGCCTTCCAAGAAATATCGTATTCCGATAACAAGAGTACTTGAATCCAAGAAGGGAGAGATTAGCAAGTTCGTGTTAGTGAAGCAAACATTTCCTTCCACCTTACATATTCAACTATAGAGATCTATCAGTCTTCGAAAAGCAATCAACTATCAGTCTTCGGAAAGCAATTATAAAGTATATATCTCTTTTACTTATACGTGCTTTCTTTCAGCTCATTAAACCGGTGGTGTGAGGTGCGTCTGTTAGGGGCGCATCCAAAAACTCTCTCGGAAACAATCGTATTATGTAGAGTGTATGTACACACACATACACATACGGAGGAGAAAACATATCGTAACGTCTTTCGCGTACGCTTTCTGCATTCGAACGAGCAAACGCTCCTAATTAAAAGTGACTCGCACGGCCAACGTCCATCCATTCGCTCATGATAATGGGACCTCTCGCGCGGACGCGCGTCTTCGTTATACCGCAAGGATGTATTATACATTTGTTCGCTCTCTCTCGCGAATACGGAGGGGCATAACAACCGGTGGGATTATTATCGAATTGGAACGGGCCGACGAGATCGCGAGGAGAAAAAAAAACCGACGCGCTCGCGTCTCGGACAGCGCGGCGGCGCGATAGAATGGCATCCACGCGACATATTAGCATCGATATTTATGTGTACACCTGCACCGCCGCACCGTTTTCTGCGGCGGCTTTCGCGACCGGATCCTACTTCCCAGTTAGGCAGCACGGTTGTCGTCTAAGTTTGGTCATCGTCGGCCGTACGCGACTCCTTACGGGCTCCCTACACGGATAACCCCATCATCGTTCGCACGCCTTTCGCATTTTAAGAGCGTCCTCTCCCCTTCCCCCTGCTTCCTCCACGTGTTCTCTTCCTCCTCCTTTATCTCTCTCCCACCTTTTTCTCACGCTTCGTTCCTTCTGGTCTGTCTCCTCTCCCTCAAGCGTCAAAGCTACCTCCTTTCGGCCGATGGATATGTTTACCTGTCTACTCACTTACCTGCGCGTCTTGAACAGCTGTTCATTATCAGCGCGATGAGGTCAAGCGCGACACAAATGGTGATCGGCGACAAATGAACGTGATTAGCATCAGATGAGGCGAGGGAGGACGACGCGAATCGAAACTGTTAACGCGCTAAACTCTATTCTTTCTCAACCCTTAATCGGTCATATATATATAGGTCATTTTGACTTCGTTGATATTTTAATAATAAAAAAGAAATATTTAAAATTATTTTTTAACTTTTGACATGATTATTTCTTACAGATGTCAAGGAATATATATAATATAATTTTTGATGGATCTTTTCAAGTACTTTGAGAGCTAAGTGACCCATATGTGACCAGGAACAGAGCAAAAAAATGTGTGATCTACAAGGATCAATTTACTTCCTAATCGCGATATTGATTGATAAACCATGGGATAAATAATTTCCAATTTTCGAACAGAGGAAAAGATACATTGGCAATATGCGTAGATTGAAAGTGAGTTTTGCGTTAAGATTCTGAAGTTTCGTTACATGGAAGGTCTATCTCTCCATTTGGCACAGCGAAAGGTACATCATGAATATAATCACGGCCACGGTGAATAACAGAAAATCAACGTAACCGCAGAACTTAATCTAACTAGAACTTAGCAGAAACTTGGACTTAATAATTATGCCTGCCTAGTGGTGAATAATACACGTGTTTGCTCCGCAATAATGTGACCGATATTCGCAAGTCTTTCGTCTCTATCATGAAGAGGAAACCACATAAACCTCGTCATTTGAAAAAAGATCGTGAATCGATGCGATCGAATCTAATTCGAAATATAAATGTGCATTTTTTATATCCAATACACATTTTCCTATTGAGTATTTAAATGATAAATTTTCTACCGTTTTAAACGAATATAGAAAATATTAGAAATCTATTAAATATCAATTAATTAAAATATATTTTAATTAATTGAATATAGAGTTGTCTATTGCCATGAAAAAATTCGTCCTTCTGTCAAAACAAAAAAAAAAAAGATATATTTTTATCCAAACACACACGCGGGATATAGAGGGATAGGTCCTGCAAAGATTGTGCCAACACTTATGAGCGGGTAGAGCATAGTAAACTGAACAGAAAAATCCTTTATCATTTTTTGATCTGAGCTTTCTTTTCTTTGTTATATGATGTTAAAGTTAGCTAATCAGCGCCTATCTATAACGGAAAACAAAGGAGGGACATCGGGGGTCGGAGTAACGAGACGGCTTTTTGTTATATAGGCAGGAGCTAATTAGCTAACTTTAACATCGTATAATAACGAAAAAAAAGCTCAGATCAAAAAATGGTAAAGGACTTTTCTGTTCAGTTTACTGTGCTCTATCCGCTCATGAGCGTTGGCACAATCTTTGCAGGACACCCTGTATAATGTTATTTAACAAACACGCTCGTCGCCTCTAATATTTAAAATGTTATATAATCCTTATATAATTTAAAAAAAAAATATAGAGTATTCCATATATATTTTCTATATTTTTATAGAAAAGATTCCAAGAGGAGGATGAAAAGTGGGCTTTCCGAATTCTAATCCAAGTATGGCTTTCGACAATTCTTTCGCATTCCGCTACAATGGGCCGCGCATAATGAGAGACTCACCCGAGTGATTATTCTTGAGAGGATCCTTAGAGTCACCGTCGCTGCTGTCTCCGTCGCTCTCATTGGCGCAAATGTCAGATCTGGGCGATCCGCCGTCCTCCTAAAACCAAGAAGCGATAAGTTTTGAATTATCAAAAATACTTGCGAATTTTTTAGGGGAAGGAGGAGGTGACGAGGAGGGACACAGGACAAGACAGAATGGATAATAGAAAATGTCCGATTTTTTCTCGCGTGGCGGCGAATCAGTACCGGACAACGGTCACGACGAACGAGGAAAGAACGTTACCGAGCAACAAGGAGGAGAGTGTACCTATCAAACGAACGTACCTACCTACCTACCTACCAACCTACCTACCTACCTACCTAGCGGACGGAGAGATGCGCGAGCTCTTGTCCGCGCTCCTTATATGGCCACATCTCTCTCGCAGACTCCACTCGCGCGAGTGCGCGCGATGCACTCGCAGAAGAGAAGAGAATTCTCTCGCGAATTCATTTGCGACCCTCGGGCGAGGAAACGCTTCGCGAAACTTTCTTCCCTTAGCGTTTTCTCGCTTTGCATACTTTTGTAATGAAATCGCAGTAATGAATATAATACTTGCTTTTATCCGAAGATATATTCACCTATTTCATTTACTTAAATAATAATCATGATTTTAGAAACTGTTATACGCGTAAATATGAGAGAACGCATTCTTAATGTTAATATAGACTCAATGTTAAACATCCGCATTTTGCAAATATTATATGCATATTACAAGTGACTTAAATTTTTTTTAAACGAAAGATTGTTACATTACTTGAAATTACTTTACTCCCTTTTCTTACAACAAAATTATATATAAATTATTTTTAAATTTTTATTATTATTCTTTTTATTATTCTTATTTTCAATAACATTTTCAGTGACGTATATACAAGAAAAAAAAAGAGAGTTTATATTATAAAAGAGAGAAAGAGAGATTAGTTTCCTCAATTAAATTCTATTGTTAAAAGTAGTTTTTCCCAATTTAAAGGGAAACGCACATTTCCCATCTCGTAATTTATATGCTAATTATCATTTGATTCGACAAAACTGTCGACAATACACATGCGTGCGAATCGCGTACGGAAACGCGTGCGAATTATCTGCGAGACAGAGAGAGAGAGAACGAGAGAGAGAGAGAGAGAGAGAGAGGCTCGGAGAACGCGGGTGCGCGGTACGAATTGGAAAGCTCGAAAAGCCGGCACACGTTCGCTTCCGACTTATCACTGGTTCACGTATACCGGCTTTCCTACCCCTCCGCTGTTTATCCGCGGGTGTGTGTGTGTACGTGTAGAGAAGGCGCGACAAAAAGCCACATTCCTGACTCTTAAGTCGGACTCTATATAAGTGTCTGCCATCGCGAACATTGCCTGTATATGGCGACAACCGGGCTTTGACAAAGGTGACCGTATATGGAACTCCGCTTCCATCTTCCGTGCGTGCGTACGTACGTACGTACGCACGTATGTCTCTCTCCCTCTTTCTCACACGTGAAGGTATCCCGAGAGAGACTTCGGATTTCCCTCTCTCTCTCTCTCTCTCTGTATGTCTCTCTCATTTCTGCCCCCCTCCCCCTCTCGTTGCGTGTCTCGCGCGAGAAGCGATACACCTGGATGCGCGCCTTCTTCGTCTGCAACCCCGGCGGGCGGACGAACGAACGGCGTCCACAGCGTTTCTTATTCCGTTAAATCATAAATCATGCCTCGACCTCGGTAGCGAAAGCTCCACGCGTGTTTCCGGTATCCGGGATTACGCGACTATTCGTTAAACGCACTGTGAAGTCGCACCTCATCTAAACGGATTGCGGAAACAAAGTCTCGAGAAGATAAATCCCTTATTATGAAATAAATTATCGCGATCAAAAATCCAGAAAAATTTTCATTCAGAAAATTATCGCAGTAAATACTATCAATTTCCAACAATCTGCGGTCTGAGATTTGATCAAGATACTTGTCTTTTTTTTTTTTTCTTTTCCTTGGAGAACGATTTCAGATCGAATAAGGGCGTTTGATGCATTTGATAAATGCCGAAGAAACCGTGTCGTTTACATTCATATACTTGCGATTCTTACCCTTTGATTTCTACTTCCGCTTTTTCCTGATTCCATGCTTTCTTTAACAAACGCGTCAGGTAATCAATCAATTACTTAACTTAACTCGTGAAAATTCCACAAATTAAGGAGATTCATTCGATTACAAAGGAAAAAAGAAAAAGCAACTCATGTTTCGAATGTTAGATTTGAAAAAATGATGAAAAAAAAACTTTTATAAGCATTTTTCTTTGCTTGTATATTTTCATTCTTTTATTAAAAGAATTACAATAAAGATTGTCTACTGCAAGATCAAGTCACATGCAGATGCGTACCCTATGATTACCAATTGACAGATTGTTTGCAATAATATAATATAAAAATATACAAAAAAAAAGTTTTTTTACAGTTTCACGAGTCCCAATATAAAATTCTATGAAAATTCCCTGATTTCTCAAGATAAAAAAAAATTTCCTAAGACTGTCAGGTTACTCAGATTTTTTTAAATAATAGCTAATAGACACCATGCTCTCGTAAGTTTGACAAGACAGAAAAGTATAAATAGAGATAAAAGAAATGTCATGTCGATTGATATAAAATAAGACCTTGAAGACATTCAACGCATCAACATTGTTTTATATATTTTGTGATACATAATAATTCGTAATCTGTATTATAATATCTGTATTATTAACGCTATGTACTAGTAAAAAAAAAAATATAATAACTATTTGCGTTCACCGCGTATATGTATGTAACGAACTAAATAGTAAAATATGTGGCACTTTATTTCGATCAATATTATCAGAGTGACGAAATCACGAAATTGAACGCCAAGATGAATGCTTGCCGATATTTTCTATTCGCTCTATTACAGCTAATCGATAAAGAATACATTAAGAGAATAACCGAATACTTCTATTAAAAGGGGAGATATGGATTATCTTTCCCTGATTGATTGGAACGCAAAACCTACCTTACGCTTCTTCCTCACGTATCAGTTTCATCTTCAAACTTCAAACGACGTTGCAGTTATTTTCGAGATTGTGCGTACGACACGCGATAATGATACTCGATGTAACTTACATATACGCTGCTACTAACGCGCCATTAGAAATAAAGGAATCCCTAACGCGCACCGCGGAATGTTTTTGGACCTCTAAATATATCCCGAAACAGATTGTCAAAAATAGGCATATATATCCGCCCCGTGCCTGAAACGCGAAATAAGACTCCAACATCTTCGTAGTCCGAAATTTCTTATTGCGAGAGAATCGAAAAAGTTTATATTAAACGGAAAAACATCGAAAATGCGCAATTATTTCTCAAAATGATTAAACGTATTTTTTTTTTTAAGAATTATCAATAATTAATCAAAAATAGCGATGTCTATTTACATTAAAAAAAAAAAAAAAAAAAAAGATTTATGTAAACATTTGAAAAATATTTTTTTACATATATACATACATGTATTTTTTTTCGTCAACCTTTAATATCTCCGTAAAATTATTTATTTCAAAATCGAAGCGTATATTATCGTTTGAGTCGATAATTTTTTTTTTTTTTAATTATCTAAATTAGCATGATTTTCAAAAGAATAGGATTTTTGTGAAATACCTACCTGGCTCGCGAGAATAAAATGTGACATCGGTAATATCTGAGCACAATGAGAATCTATCAGCAGAGAGAATCAAGTGACAAGGTTCGAACGACTACAGGGACTATATTGTCAAAGTCGAGAAGGTATATATGTGCGTGTCTCTGTGTGCGTGTATCTGTGCCATGTACAGACGTAAAAATATATAAATATTATCACAGTATTGTACAGAGTCGCTATATGCTCTATATGTACACAAATACTAACAATAACATATAAGACTAATTCATTGTGAAAGCCGCATTATTCGCAGATATAAAGTTAAAAATTATATAATTAATATTATTATTGTTTGTACTCTCTGCATGCCGACGCGCACGGGAATAGATTACATTATTTTTTTTTTTTTCTATACATCTATTTGATCATCGCGAAGCCTGAAGCCCCACTCTTTCGGGACGTTGTTCACATTCCCGTTCTTTATTTTTTTCCTTATTTTTTTTATCTCCTTCGGGTCTTTTTTTCTAGTACACGATAAAATATAGAAATCAACAAACAATACATACACACATACGCATGCACAATGCCGATGGTGTCGCTGCATGAAGGAAACGAGGGGGGGAGGGAAGGAATAGAGGGGAGAAAGGGTGGATTAAATTAAAAAGGTAATCTAAACGCTAACTACTTATTCTACGAGAGAAAACAATCTCCAAATAAAACTACGCATGCCAGTAGCGGTACACAACACATTATACAGAAAAAAAGAAACAATGGACGAGACACAACGATATGCTAATAAAAAAAAAAAAAAAAGAGAAAAGAAAATGCGCAACAATACTAATTATAAGCGTGCATCGCCGGATTCGCCCGGACTCGCGCCCACGCCACCGATCCGATACATAGAACATAATCGTCGCAGGACGATTTCTCGAAAGAAAGAGAGAGAGAGAGAGGGAGAGAGAGAGAGGGAGAGAGGGAAAGCGAAGATCTTCGCTTCTTCGTGAGATAGAGAAAAGCCTCTATCTTCCTCATCGCAAACACAAAATAAGGTACACGAAAAAGGGTACCGACATCCGTAGCGACTTATAGTTACAATGTGTGCGCATACACGCTGCTTTTCCCTAATAAATAAGAAAATACCGACGTCAATAAATACGATTTAAATTAAATAGGAGAAAAAAAAAACGCGAAAGAAAAAGAGAGAGCTGCTGGACGAATGAGCGCTAACAGAGTGTATTCGGTACTCTATTATTATTCACCGAGTATTCATCATACACGATGCTACGCTTTATATATATATATATATATATATGTTTAATGTACTAAGAGATAATTAATTAATTAATAATATCTTTCCTCGCTATTTCGAATATCTTTCTATCATATTTCATCATATTGACTCCCGCGGATATATATGGTCCTTTATCTAGTGCCGCCGAGCTTTGGAGAGAGCTTTGCCTAGAGCGCAATACGAATTTAACGAAATAGAATATCGCGTCGGATCTTACAATCTGCTCGAGATCTACCGATGAGATCCGGCTACGATTCACTCTTGGAGACGCTAATGACGAACTTGCGTTCATTACGCTTAATCTCGGAAAAATTACTCATCTCTTCGCATCTCAACGCGTTTCCAATCCTTTCGCCGCGATTCGCCGCACGCAAAGTCGTTCGAGGCGCGGAATACTTTTATCGAGGAGTTCACCGTTATGCAAAAAAAAAAAAAAGGATATATGTATATACATATATGTTATATATATATATATATTTAAATAAAAATATGTCGAGAGATTGGACTAGATTTTTGCGCGCGTGGAATCGGCCGTAGATTTGAGTGACCGATATTGAAAAACATTTGATTGTGCAAGAGAAACGATTTCCCTCTCTTTCGCGTCCATCTTTTATAATTTGATAAATATTCGATTCTACGTCGCTAATGAAGGGCATTCAATTATTTATAATTCAATTATAATAATTATTCGAGTTTTTTTATAACATATTCAAAGCATCTTGATTTCTATCATTGCCTACGACCAAATAAAAATTACGTCAATGATATACGGTGTCCAGAATTCAATATCTAAAGGCCATTGCGTCGGCACGCGCTAAAATAATTATGCACCATTTCTCGAGAGAGATAAAAAAAGAGTAGAATAAATTTAATTATTAAAAATTAATATCTACGAAAATTGCAATGCTCAAACATTATATAAAAATACTAAATATCTCATACTTAACGTGAATATTTATACGATAATTGATCAGATATTATTTTAAGCAACAATTCGCTATTAAAAAAAAAAAAAAAACGAGAATTTAAATTTAACCCAATATATATCTAATATATCTACGCCATCCGATATTTCACAAAACACTACTAAACGTCATTTTTCTTTGTACACAACATAAATTGCATAAACTTCGTCCGATCTGTCAAACAGAACCTACTAGACCATCGGCGCGAGATCTCGTCGTCTCTCCCCAGTACACTCGCGGCGAATCGACGAACGGAATCGAGTCTCGGAACACTTCGAAAATGCCGTTTAATACAAAATAAAGTGCGGCGTGAACGAGGGGACGGAGTGCGTAAGGTCGAGCGTGGAGCGAGCGCGTACTACCGTTGGGGGTGCGAGTGCGACATGTGGGGATGATAGGCGTGATGGGGCGGCAGGGGCGAGGGGCAGGACTGCTGATAAGGGCCTCCGGCGAGCATCGGGCCCGGGCTCGAGCACGGCACGAGGTGCGAGCTCGGCGAGCCGGCGGCCGCCGCTGCCGCCGCTGCTGCGTGTGCGTGCGCTATGAGCTGCGCGTGCTGCGCGTGCGGCGCGTGCTGCGAGCCCGGTGGTGGCGGCGGGGGTGGCGGCGGATGGGGTCCCGTATTCGGGCCACCCCCTGCTGGCCCGCCACCAGGATAGCCGGCGTGCAGCGAGCCACCGTGCGGCGAGCCGTACACCAATTGCCTTACTTTCTGCTCGTCGTCGGCAATGTTGTACGTCAGCTCGGTCTCCTCGAAGCCGGTGGCCGACATCCTCTGGTCGCCAGACGAGCCGGACGGCGGTGGATCCGGGCTGTTGAGGCAAGTCTGGATCAACGCCTTGCCGGCCTCGCTCGTGATCATCGGCTGCAGCTTGCGCGTCGCGAATGTATACACGTGACCGGTCTCGCTCGCCACAAGTAACATCACCTGCGTACCCGTCAGCGTTGACAGCTCGTACGCCTGCAAGTAGGATCATAGATCGCGATACCTTGGTTAATTGCGAAATAAACAAATCGATTTATTTCATATCGCTATAGATATATTTTATAATTCACATAATAATGTAGACTTATTTCTAAGATTTTAATGTTTCTATTTTGTTTTCTCTTTTCTCGCATTATATAGATTGAAGAAGTATCGATATATCAAAGGCTACGTAACAAGTTTGTCTTGTTTGATGCATTTTATAAAGAAAAAAATTATTATAACGTTTTATGCTGATGCTTAAAATGCGAATTAAATATTAATATGAAAAATGAATTTCGAATTAAAAGGAACGCTCTACATCTAACGGAAACATGTTATAGGCCATTTAGATATTATCGCACGATCAGAGAAACCTTTCAGTATAATCATCATGCGATATATGTATATCGCATAAAACATGTACATATATACATGCAATATAATTAATTCAGTATTTTTTCAAATGTTTGGAAGGATAAAATCGACTGATTGTTTTCAAAAACATAAATTTATGTATATAAGAAGAGCAGAAGAGAGAATGACATTATTAATATTTAATAAACTTTATCTCATCTTGCTCCATATATAAATCTTTTTTTTTTAAATTATTATGTTTACGTCAAAAATATTAAGTAATAAATATTCACTATTTACACTTTATTCCAATATTATTGCCCTCGATAATAAAATGCGAAAAGAAGAAGAATCTTGTTGATATCAAAGACACAAATAATTTAATGTGCGTTGTTTTCTTTTTCAAATAATATATTAAATTATGATACACTTAATTAAAAGAAAATATAAATTATTTTATATTAAAGACTCTGAAATATTAATATGCTGCAAATATAACAATAATAATAAAATTCCTCACATTCGCCTATATATCCTTACAAATATATGTATATAATGTATTTTTATTTCTTGGAATATAAATACTAATGAAAATTATGAATGAATATTAATACTAATGAAAATTTAATGTTCAGTTTGTTTATGATAAATTAATTACCTTCAAGTTGAATATATACTTAAATAACGGAACCTCGTTTTATGAATAATGGTCCTCTCTGATTTAATTATAAATCGATGTTATCGAAAAATGCGATCCTAAGCAAAGAGAATCTTGCTACCTTGATCAAGCTATCATGCATACTACCTTATTGACGATTAGAATTAGAAAACACGTTTTAAACATGTGTGACAATAGTCGTTCGCATAACTCAGGCCAAAACCTTGATAAATAATTGTCCAGATTTTTTATAAAAGCCTAATGTTCGTTCACAAAAAGATACAGTTAATTACAAAATATATAAAGCGATATAAATCAACACTAACGATATAAAATTATAATCAATCTTACGAAACTGTAATAAATTTCATAATTAAACCTTAATAATTGGAAGAATATGCATCACCGCGATGTAATGTCTTATCTCAAAAACAGATGTAGCATATCTCTCTATATTTATACGCAATATGCTTTTCAAATATTATATTCTTTTAAAAGCTTACGTGAAGATATGTAGAGTTAAATCGAAATCTGTTCATCAAAAAGATGAGTCATTTAACGGTTTCTATTAAACTCTGAATTACTTAGAGAACAATTAAAAACATACATAAATTCGACATGGATTCTTAATTAAAATCTAAAAATTAAAGATAAAATAATATATAGTAGTAATATATATAGTAGTAATGGCTCGTATTTTCTACAGATATATATTTCGTTATTTACATGTTCTTTGTGGACACAATCTTTAATCAAACATGAGATCATGAACATTGAATTTAATCACTTCCGGAGCGATGCGGATCGTTTTAATTCAAAATCTCTCCCTCTCTCTCTCTTTCTCTCTTTTGCCCTCAAGCGATATACATAACTTTACTTCGCTACTTCTTTGCCACTTTCTAAATTATAAACGTATTACAACTCTATTTATAGGAAAATTATATATTTTTATATAATCTCGATACATAATTTTTGTTTTTTTTTTATCATACAAAGAGTGAACTGAAAAAAAAAACAAGAACTATAATTTTTTCAAGCGATTACTAATACAATTTACGATCGTATTGATATATATTTTATTTATAAATATATCATTACTATTTACAAATGGTATTAAAATATATATTGTACAAAATAGGAACAAAAAAAATTTTTACAAAGTTATTCAACTCCCAAGTGTATTTATTATAAGAAATTAAGTTTTTATTTTATTCTTCGCGGAGAGAAAATAAAATATTTGTTTAGAAATAATAAAGAATATCCAAAAGAATGAAGTAATGGACTGATGGCACGGAGAAGAGAACGTAGAGTTCAGAAATAATAGTCACCTTTTCCTGTAAATAATTTTATTTAAATTTAGTTGATTTGAAAAAATATTAACATATATCTTTTTAAATGATCACATTTTTATCTGATTTCTTTTTTATACTTTAAGATTTATTTTAGAAGAATTAGATAAAAATATATATATTACTGATAATCTGGCTTTCATGTGATAATTTATATAATACATTAATAAGAAAAAGAGAGAAAGAGAATTATTTTTAAAAAATTATCAAAAAAAGTGCATAATAAGAATAACTCAAAAATAAAAAGTAAAATAAGAAAGAATATCTTTTCACGGCATTAATCAACAAAATAATGTGGCAAAAAAGAAAAAGAGGAAGATCGGTACCTTGTTTAGATCACAATAAAAATAGAAAAGAGAGAAAAGGAGAGAGGAAGCTCTGATATTTAAAAATAAACACGATTCTTACTAATAATTTTTAATTTGTCGTAAATTTTCAGTTTTCATTCGTAAAATTTTATAAAAATATGGGCACAAAAATTATGCTTTCAAAATACAATTCTCATTATAATTTACTTATTTGCAACCAACCAATCTATAATCAGATTATATGGCGTACCTTCCGATTTCAATATTAAATTCAGATAGCGTGAAAATTAATTCTGTATTTATTTTCGATTATGGAAGAATCTTAGGCGGTCTAACGTTCACATTTATTTTTGTACGCATTCGTAAATTAAATCCGCCACATAATTACTCGGTTTTTCTCCTCGATTGATTCGCGCGCGTCGGACTCAAGGGAGTTATACAATAGCACATTGCACCGACTAGAATCTCCGGATTAAGAAACCGAGAAACTCTCGTCTCTTTAGGATTGCAGTCCAATCTTCGTGTCCCCGATAGAAAAACGCAAAGCTAATCAGAGTGAACGCCAACTGCTACCTCGAAGCAAACGACTCTAGTTCGAGCGGGTAATAGCGGGAGCGAACAAACGCGCTGTCACTGAATGACTCGCGCTCGCCGAAGGTCGTAGTGTACCATAAATCGGAGAATCGTTTCTAGAAAAGGGTAAATAATACTTGTTATCAGTGTTTTATTTTCATTCTATAGTGATATTATTTTCATAAAGTATCGGCGAGTGATTTTTGCGGCGAGAAAAGTTATTGCATTATTAAATTGTTCTTGAGTAATAAAGTTCATGTATTGTAAAAAAAAAAGAAATATGATACGAGGGGACAGTCAAATATAAATCAAATTTTTTCCAAAATTTTTTATAATTTTCGTTAATATCTAATTGCATTTTTGTATTGCACCGGATTGACGGTTTTCTTTTTATTTCCGTATCATAAAAAGTAGTGTTCGAAGCGCACAAAATTCTTTCACCTCTTCGTTGACTGCTTCAATAAAATAATTGGGAATAAAAAAAAAACTGCCAATTCGATGGCAAAAGTGCTTAGATGTTAATGGAAATTATATAAAAAAATAAGATGTGGGTTGGAAATATTTTGATCGAAAAAAAATTTTTTTAAAGTTTGGTTTATATTTGACTGCCTCTCGCTAATAATATCGCCCACATGCGATTAAAAACAAGTTGTTTTGTTTTTTAGAGATCATGAGAATGTAGATAGATTCAATATATCTTAAGGATGTATGTGACATATATCGAAATACTAACAAAAGCATTAAAATTTCATAGATTGTTCAACTATTTCTTTTAATTATTTTTGCGAAATCTAAGCACAATTATCTTAACGGTTTGAAAGTTATTTAAATTTAAAGTTACTATTAATTCTTATGGAAAATCGCCTATTGTAGCACTTATTGACAAATTTGACAAAGA
>JBCAUJ010000011.1:7114470-7151950 GCA_038406275.1 Cataglyphis albicans
TTTCAGAGGATATTCACGATCAAAAGTTTTTGCCATAAATTAGGAAAAATATTAATTACAACTATTTTCTTTTACGAGGACGTCAAAATCCATATTATTTTTAATACTTTAATTTTTTTCATAACCCAAATTTATTTTTTTAATTTTTCAAACAGTAAAAAATATGTTTTCTTTTTAATTTTGATAATTTTTTGCTACTATCGTACATCCAGAACATCCTTAAATGAGCGAGATGTAATCACTACTAACTAGTGTCTCTCTCATCAGAAACAAAACAACATTCATGATAAATAATATGCATGAAAAGTATATGTGAAAAAATAAAAACTAATCTTTCGAGTTGTCAAAATTTATCACAGACATCTTACAGACTTCAAGAAAATTAACAAGAGGTCATTTTGTATTATGTACAATTTGAAACAAGAGGCGGGAAGAGAGGCAGATTATACACATACATATACATATATACAGAGTCACATGTCAGACTATACAAACCTTCTTCATGATACCGGTCTTCCTCTTGGAGAACGTGGTGTACCGCCTGAGCTTATTGTCAATGTACTCCATTTTAATTTTAACCCGACCCTTGGTCTTCTTGCCGTTCGAGGGGGGTGACTTCTTGGGCTGGCCGAGGCTCGTGAAGGACTCGTCGAGGTTATCGGGCACGCAGTCGCCAGTCATGCCGGACATGCTCTGCGCTTGCGAGAGCGCCTGCTGCTGCCGCGTGTTATTGCCGTCGTCCCCGTAACAGACGTCGGACGTGGTGCGCTTGATGCCTCGCTGCTGTACGGGCCCGACGCCGGGCGTCGCGGCGCCCGCGCCGCCCATCATGGTGGCGCCCCCGCGGCCCATCTGAGAAGCCGCGAGCTGCGAGGTGGACGGTCGGCCGTAAATCTCCGCTCCGGCATCGCTCCCCATCATCCCCATGTAGCCGAGGCTCGTGTACCGACCGTCTCTTCCGCCGCTAGGGTTGTCCATCGCAGCGTCGGCGCGCACATTTAATCCCTTCCCCACGACGACGGCGACGGCGGCGGGTCTTGGCCACGACGGAATCGCGTGCGGAACTCGTCGCAGTGTCCACCACGTGATCGATCATCTAGAGGAACACGGGACAACAACGCGCACCGCACGAGCGCTCCCCGCGAACTGAATGCGCGCGCGGAGTATCGTAACTTGACCTACGTGCCTGTGCGCCTAGCGGCGGAGATGCCTCCGCGTGTCGCTGCGATCCGCGCCGACCATCCCCCCCCCACCATCGCGCCTCGGCGCCGTGAGAAAACTAGTCCGCGGTAACGCCACGGCCGTACACGGATGAGGATCCGTGCCGAAATCGTCGTCGAAAAATCGCTCGTACGTTCAATCGTTCGGATCGTCTGTCAAAACGAAACGCACGCGTGTCCGTTGGCGTGATAATCGGCCGCGAATGCGCGCGCGCATTGTTACACGGCGCGTCGAGAGGGCGTCCCCGGCTGCCATATTTAGAAGTAGACGTTACCATATTAGGGAAAGTTTGCCAAATATGGTGAACAGAGGTGGTCCTTCCTTTTCGAATAATCGCACGGCGCGCCGCATCGAAACACCAATCCAACTGACAGTAGCGCTTCCTGCACGCCTTTCCGACCCCCTCTGACCGTATCCCCCTGTATTCAGCGTGTATTCTCCCTCTGTACATAACGACATACATGTACGATACGTGATCGCGCAAATTGCGGCGGCGTCGATCGAAGGAGAGCCCGTGTTACGGATGTAAACCGCGGCTTCCGAATTTTTATTCATCACCGTTATACGCGGCATTAATCGTTTCGCCGCCGAGGAAATTCCTCCCTTAAGCGACGTCATTCACGGAATTTTAATGAGACGTTAACGGCGTTACGCTGTCACACGAAAAGTTCGATACATCTCTCTCGGTAATTGACCTCGAGAGTATCCAATGATCTTTTCAATTGTCAATTGTCGAGAAATGATTGGTCTTATGTGAAAATATATATTATTTTCTGTTTAATAGAAACATTGAATAAAATGACTTGGACAGAATACTTTTATAAGTTTAATCTACATTTATATTAGATATATTTATCTGTATCAGCTTAAAGATATATATTAGGATACACAATATTTAAAAAAATTTTATTTTAAATATTTAAAAAATTTTTCTTTTTAAACTTTATCTCTTTCAAAATATATATACACATTTATAAATATATATCTATACTATATATCATACTATATATTAATTATACAATGAAAATGTATATTTCGCAATTTAAATATTTTATTAATAGCAATATCTATTTCAAGAAACTTGTATCTATAAATATCTATAAATCTATATAATATCTATAAATTAGCACATAATTACAACTGTTACACTTCATTTCCCTTATATCATTCTGAGTATTTAAAACATTTTTTCTACAAATTCAAACAAATTCATGGAATTAAGATTGTTCCCCAGAGGATATTGCACGAGCGTGAGACATGAGAGCGTCGTGAATGTCGCGTGCGTACGCCACTTGTGCGCGCACAGTCATCAAGAATTGTGGGTAAGATAGCGCTGGTCCCTCTTGCGTACTCACTGTGTCACTACGATTTGTTATAACAGACATTGGTAGATACCGAAGCGAGCTATTATTCTGCGACAGACACTCTACAGAGGTTTTCAAGTGCAATTCTATTTGATCACAAATGGAGTAGAACTCTTCCATATGCTTGTTGAATCGATGATCAGGCTGATCGATACCCTTCATGGATCCTACGTCGACCAAACTGTTTTGATGCAATGTATGCGCCGCAGTTTTGAGAGCTATGCCTAAAGATTCTCTCAAAGGTCCGACCAGGGATTTCACTTTCGATATGTTATCCAGCTTATCTTGGGTTTGCTGTTGTTGCTGCTGTTGGACTTGTTGTTGTTGCTGTTGCTGTTGGACTTGCTGTTGCTGCGTTTGTTGCGCCTGCTGTTGATTCTGAGACATTTGAGGATTCACTGGTTGTCCCATTTGTCCTACTCCCATAGCTCCTGGCTGTTGAATCGGTGGGATATTCATCTTGCTTCTATTAAAATGTATATAAGTCTCTTTCCTAAGAAAATATCCTAAAAAGTTAGTTTCAAGAGAATTAATTTAACTTTTAATACTTGTATATTAATTTATATTACATCTTTATGTCAGATACTTACTATTTTTAGTGTTCAAATTATCTCTCTTAATACAATTTAATTTACAGAAACATAATCTTATTAATTTAATAAAACATTATTCTTTCTTACTGACTTTTGTAAACTGAGTTTGTTCAAAATTAGATAAAATTATGTTTGTTTATACAAGAACAATACATATACAGATATTACAGGTTAGGTGAGCTTTCGAAATTGCCGAATTTACGCATGCGCGTGACATTACTGTTTCGAAAGCAACGCCAGTAAAAATATTCGCCAAACTTTCTCAAAAATCAATGTAATTTCCGTTCACAGAAAACGAGAGAGACACAAACAAAATTTTCTTAAAATTATAATTTATGAAAAATGTAATTTATTCGATTGCTACTTGCTCTTGATTATTGAAATCGAACGATATATCGATAATGGCTTGTGTTACTGTTCGTGTCCAATAAATATTGGTGCTTTCCACCATGAATCCATCCATTCGAAGACGCCAATAGATTTTTAGTACTAGCAGTGAATTTTGGAACACGGCGTACATAGCGATCAGTTGACCAATCAGAACCAAGATCTTTTTTAGTATCTAATTGACCACTCATGGTTATTGTATATTTATGGCGACGTTGTCTCGCGCTTATAAGCTTTGACAGTTGATTGACGCGTGATTTTTTTGACGCTGTTCTTTTATAAAAGAAAAAAAATTGTGTTTCCCACGTAGAAACAGGATGCATTTCATTGGACGATGCAAGCAACAATTTTCTGTCAGTAATAGAGTTTGTGGATATCAAGAAAGAAAAACTTACATGCTGTGCTATTGTGCGATTTAATTGCCTGTTTGAAGTGCAGTTTATGTGTTTGTAATACAATAAGATAAACGTTTTAAAATCATGCTTTTAAGATGCTTCAATCAGTGACTTGCAGCTAAAAGATTTTTCTGTACAATACGGATACTTCTTCTGGACGAATACGTAGTAATTTCCTTCTCTGAGTGTGTCGTTTGCCTTGATATTGAAAATATCTTTATTTACGACAATACAGTCAGTAGTATTAGAATTAGGGTAAGCTGGCCTACAAAAAAAGACAAGTAAAACAATAGTCAAAAAAATTTATAAATAAATGATTTTAAGCAACGACTTATTTATACTTTTCTGCTATTCCAAGCAGTTTGAAAAAAAAAAAAGATAAATTAGATAATCTTCTTTTTTCTGTCTTTTATATACAAATGTATGTAATGTGATATATAATATTTTCATTTATTCAAAGAAGAATTCTCGTGGAAGTTAGATTTGATTAAACATGCTAATTGATTATCAAAAGACAGACTTACTTAAATAAATGTGTTTCAGCACCAGGATATACACATTTATTGTAAAGTAGATTAGCCAGATAGACCACAGACATGCTATGTGAGCAAGGCACGTTCAAAATATCTAAAACATGAATTTTATTTGCAATATTTCCAATGTCTTTTACTTTCTGTCATTCTCGTAACATTTATCATCTTTGAATGTATAAATATAATAATTAATCTCACTACAATCAGGTTGTTCTTTTCCACCATTAAACCATAAATCGACTTCACCCATGGGTTCCCCCATTCCGAGAATCGATGTGTGAAAAACTATTAAATGTGTGGCATCTGTAATGCAGAGTTTGTCTTCGCACTTTATATACTCAAAAAGCGGCCTCGCGGGATCGAGGGCAATGAGAAGCGAAATTTTGCCATGATCAGATTTCTGGATTTTCTTTGCAGCGAAGCCAGCCACGTGCGCTCCAAGACTGTGACCAATAAATATTATGTTATCCAGTGGAATTTTGCATTTTTCCTTCAGTGTTATAACATATCTGAAAAAGAAAATTCATATAAACATATGAATTGAGAACATCGTGCAAGTTGTTTATGCATCGTATCTTCATTTTAATATAACAATTTTATTATTGAATACTGTGTTTATTACCCTTTATATTAGTTATTATTATTATGTAATAAGAATATATCATTTGATATATGATTCTATTTAATATTACATTTATTATATCTTGAAATATATTTTAACATAACATATATAAAATAAGCATACCTTGCCATAAGTTCTCCTATTTCACGAGTGTTTTTCACTGCGAAAGGATATTCTAGCAGTTTTCCTATGGGTATTCCATTTGAGCATGCTGCATCAGACCAATCCAATGAAAATACTGTATAGTCATTCTATAAAAACAAAAATTTATTATAAAGTTTTTATTGAGTTTTATATTTTTACATTATTTTTTATATGTTACATAAGAATATATATATAAAATGATATATACAATATACACATATATGTACATGATACAAAGAATGTTAAAGAAAACTGTCTAAAGAATTGTACAAGTTATTTGTGCATCAACAAATATCTCTATTGATATATTGCATGTTGATATAAATTTTTTATATAAATATGTATGCATCAATATATGTAAAATATCTACCTTTACTAATTGCGAGGCCAAATCATAATTATTAGTGTTATTTGCAGAGCTGATAAAACCATGGACCAAAAAGACAATCCGTTTCGAAGGATCAATATAGCTACAACTTTCCTGTTCACCAATATTTTTACCCTTAGGATTATCACTGAAAGAGATACGAATATAATCAGCGCGCGAGAAATGATCTAATGGCAAACTTATTTGCGCTTTACCTGTTAAATAAAACCATCGACATGGATTGAGGCCCGAAGATACAGGACGAGTTAAAAAAATCGTCTACATCTTCCTTAATGCCAAATTGATATACTGGATGTAAATACACGCATGGTACGAGGAAAATTATAAGTATTGCAGCAACGTTTCTCATTATGATACAAAGAAAGATATTACTGAATACTTAGAGAAACTGAATCAATTAATGGATTTTACGATATTGAGAATTAAACTCTCTTATATATATATGTAAGTTTTACAAAAATATTGACACTTGCAACATTATTAGCGGCTGTGTAAACTATTTAGCGAGTGCAAGAAATTTGTTGCAAGTGTGTGTTACAATACAGGGTATAAAATGTCAAATGATGAATAAATATCGCTACCGGCAACATATTTCTTCTCTTTACTATTCGCTTTTATTTCTGACATTATCCGGCAATAAATATGAAATAGTGCGTTTAATATCATTTCATAATGATCTTGCCCTTGATGTTATATATATATCGGCTTATTATGCAGCACATATTGTATTACACATTTTGTTTGCATTAATTTAGAATCAATTTTTATCGAAAAGTTTTTATTGTCCATGTTTCGGGGATCGCATATTTTTTACGAAGCAGTAAAAACGAATCAAGATATGCAGAAATCGTGCGCAACGAAACCTTGAAGATTAATTGAAACATAAGATAACGAAAATTTTCATTGACGGAAATACATATTTGTGTAAAAATTTACAAGAATAACTAGACATAAATTTTTGAGTATCTTCTTTTTTTAATTTGCTAAATGATTGCATTGCTGAAAACAAAATTAATGTAATCTATTTTCACTATATGTATTACAAGAATGATTTGTCTCAGGGAATTATATTCCTGATTTTTTTTTTTAATTAATCTTCAATATTGACTTTTAATCCTCTTAAGCAATTCTTGAAAAATAATTATCAAATATTTTATTCGTATATCGAATTTAAAAGCGGAATATTTCTGAGGAATTTTGAATGAAAAGTGAATATAAACATGCGATTCGATTTATCGATTTTATTGTCAAGTGTAGGTTTAATTAAATTATTTTTAATTGAAAAACATTGTAATTAATGTGATTATGTAATTATAATTTAAATATTATTATTTAAGTTATGAATACAGACGGTTTAATCATTTTAATAATATAAATTATAATAAAAGTAAGTTGTGAACTTGATTAAACAGTTGATAAAGTTCGAATTATTTTACGCGCGCGAGAATTCAAAATTCCCTTCTAATCAAGATAACAAAATCTTTATTCCAATTTATCATTCAAATGTTTTTTAACAGATATAGTTAATTGATCGAACGTTCTTTATATGTATATAATTTGATATGGACTGCAAGCAAGGTTCTTTTATTATTATAAGTTCCGAGATTTGTGAGCAATTAGAAAGTGGGCCATCGGATGTCATTTCTGGAAGTTCTGGATACTCATGCATTATGGTTGTTCAGAATTTAAGAGAACAGTGTCTATACAGTGGCTATTCATGGCTACTGTATATATTGTGGCGATGATGCTTGTGATAACTCGCGCAGCAGTTGAGTAGACAGTTGGTTGACCTTTTGACAATGATTATTTTATAAAAGAAATAGATATTAGTCTTCTTCTCTCTCTTATATATAATTTGAAATTATATAAGATTTTATTTTTCGAAATTATATGAATGCTTGATTAGTGTATGTACATATTGCAAAAGAATATCACGTGATAACCTTTGCAAATTATAACGGATGTATCAATATCATCGAATATTCTTATATCAATCAGGTTTATTGATTTAGAACCGATTTTTTTTTTTACTGGAATTATTACTTATATAATTTTCGAGCAATTAACAATATGATATTTTTTGGCGGATTTAAGTTCTTCAGACAAGAGAATAGATAATATCATAATCTTCAATTAATTTCAAATGAGAATTTTAATTTTAATTTTGAATTTAGTTATATAAAACTTGTAATGTTAAAAATAAGAGAATTAGCGACAATAACATCTTTCTTTTCGAAATTTGAAAATAATTGTTAAAAAATATATTTCAGAAGAATATCCGATAGTTTTAGAGCACTCTGTACATTTGAATATTTCATATGTATGTATGTATTTGCATATGATTAGAGAACGTTTATATCAGCTTATCTAAATCGACAGAAAAAGTTATACTTTGTTACATTGATTATTATTTTATCGTACAAAAATGGTAATTTTGATTTATGTGAACTAAATTTGTATCAGTTGCAATAAATATTATAATAACTATATAATAATTAAAATAAATATAATTATTTCTTTATTTAGATCCAGAACATCTCAGGAAAATTACATTATTCAATTGGCAGTACAACAGTTACACGTGCTGCTGTCAGATGGCTATCGACAAGTTCTGTCACAAGTGAGTGGAATTTTATGCTCGAGGCAAAAAGAGCAATGACTAAACAAAATTATATTTCTTTTTTATACAAATGTAGCAATTATATATTAATGCATATTTATAAAAATATTAATTTTTGCTTATTTTAATAACATTTCCTTTATTTAGTTCTTAATTTTAGCATATAAATTTGTATTATAATGATATAAAAAAGAATTCTATAAATCTTGTGTGTATTGTATTTGTACTGTCATTTCCTTAAACATAAATTATTTCTATATAATTTCAGCATCTTCTAAAGACAGAAAAGACGCAGCCAACATACAAACAAACATGAGTGACGAGATCCTTTTAAAAGATGTAAGTTTGCACATTATCCTGTTTTAGAATTTTCAACTCTTGTCGAGTTAAAAATCGAGGTTTCTTTATTAATTTATTAGAATTAATTAAAATTATTAATTATACACATATAAATAGGTCGGAGATAACGGCGCAATAATTTTAAATCGGCCTAAGGCATTAAATGCCTTAAATTTGTCCATGGTCCAAAAGATTTACCCCGTTCTTAAAAAATGGCAATCTTTGAAGAAGTTGGTAATAATAGAGGGTGCGGGTGAAAAAGCATTTTGCGCAGGTGGCGATGTCAAATCACTCGTTTTAGCATTGAATGAACCAAATGGTGAAGCTCTGGGCGCAGAATTTTTCAAAAAGGAATATACGTAAGTCATAGAAAAGTATCTATTTAAACACAAATCAGTTTTTTGTATAATTGTAAATAAATTATAAGATTTTTTTTTGTAGCTTAAATCATTTAATTGGAACATACAATACACCTTATATAGCTATAATTAATGGGATAACCATGGGAGGTGGCGTTGGACTGTCTGTACATGGCAAATACAGAGTCGCCACGGAGAAAACACTTTTTGCTATGCCTGAAACGGCGATAGGATTATTTCCTGATGTTGGTGGAAGTTACTTTTTGTCTAGATTGAAAGGAAAATTGGGTATCTATCTAGGGTTGACAGGACATAGATTGAAAGGTGAGATAGATTGAAAGTTAATCAATTAAATTTAAAACATTGTATAAAACATATGTACACATGTAGATATAAATATATATTTTATCGGTATAAGGTATCGACGTACTTCTCGCTGGGATCGCAACGCACTTTGTCCCATCGGAGAAACTCGCAGATTTAAAACACGACTTGTTAACATTGCAAAATGCTACTACCGATACAGTCGAGGAGATCTTAAATAAGTATCAACCAAAATTAAATCATGAATTTAGTTTGGCACCTCACATGTCGCAGATAGAAAATTATTTCTCTGCTCCGTCCGTTGAAGAGATAATTGAGAGGTAATTCATAAAGATTTACAAATTGATATTTTTTAATTTATATTTTAGGAATATGTAATTTTTTGTGAAGGTTAAAGAAAGACAATTCAGAATGGGCGCAGAAGAATGTAGAAACATTACTCAAGATGTCTCCATCGTCTCTTAAAATTAGCAAAAAAGCAATTGATGAAGGAAAAGGAAAATCTTTGGCAGAGTGTTTAGAGATCGAATATAGATTGGCATATACTGCTCTGAGTAAAAATAGCGATTTCTACGAAGGTAATTTAATATTTTAATTTGCGTTTAGCAAATTTCCTCCTTGTTCTTGGATATATCATTCGATATATCATTTTAGGTGTTAGAGCTCTCCTCCTTGACAAAGATCAAAAACCGGTATGGAAGCCGTCGTCCTTGGCCGATGTCACTGATGAATATATAAATAAACGATTTGCAGCACTTCCTGCAGAAAAAGAATTAAAATTGCACGTTAGCAAACTGTGACAAAAGAAGTTTACTAATATTGTTTACTGAATATTGAATACTGAATATTATAAAAAGAATTTTTTATATTTTAGTTTTGTACAGATTATGAGATTTATATTAAAATTATTGATGTGTTATCTTTACTCTCTCTTTAGGTATTCAATTTTCTATATTTTTCATAATAGATATCACGGAATATATTGTATAAATCAGTTTATCAGAGATTATTTTCTAAACAAATGGCATAATATACAACTATGTAAAATATAAAACAATATATTTTATTTACGTAAAATAATGAAGGAAACATTATAAGTACTTACAACTAAGTACTATCACGCATAAAAAAATATATATTCTCATATTTTTAATTTTAATTTTTATTTTGGAAGCAACTCTTTCGGATTTATTTATATAAATTAAATTCACCAACCAAATTATCAAAATTTGATTAAACCACCATTTTTACATATTTATGTGAAATTTTAATTTTTAGCAATAAATTAATTTACAGACAACATATAATTGAGAAGATTGTTCTGTACATGTAGCACATAATTTATATAATTTATAATTATTTTTTAATTAATACATCTCTGTTATAATTGAGACATATGCAATTTCGTTTCCTATCTAAAAAAAAAAAAAAAAAAAAAAATATTAAATAATTTAACAATTTCAATTATATTAATAAATTTTTATAACTATTATGAAAAAAAAAAACTGATCATTTGTGTTCTGCACTTTCTGAATAAGATTTCAAAAAATATATAAAATATTGGCACAATATAAATAGAGTATAGACTATAGAAAAATCAAATACAAAGATAAACGCCAACAACATATATTCAACGATGCACTATTAATTTCATAAATTATTCACACAAAAAACAAGAGAAATATCGATAAATCAACCTGACTTTTATAAAGTACGTATTACATTTTTTTCAATTTTCCGGAAGTTATAAAACATATAAGATAACTATTCACTGTTAAATACAATATCGCTGATCAAAAAGAAAAAAATCTACAAAAAAACACTTGGAATTCTTAAATAATTTATTAGTTTTATTTATCAAAATTTTTATTTCATTTTTCAGCACGTATTAATGATATTCGTCTAGTGTGACTCGCAAAATGATAGGATTCCATGAAATCTGTATTGGAATTCGAAATATACTGAAAGAGAAATGACAATTTCCCCGAGAGTTGTTCGCATGTCAATGTTAAAGAAAATCAAAATCCTATCATCCGCGTGTACAATGTTTTCGAGAATATCTTCTCTATTTGTGGAAAATTTTCTCGAATTTTTCGTTTACTGTTTGGATTCTCTATCTTTTTTGGAGATCGGTGAGACAGTATTCCTCTCCTATGTTGCTGAATTCATGTGAAGAATATTACAATTCCGATATCAACATCGTTATCAGAGGAAAGATAATGTATGATGAAACTGTCGCGAATCTGTTTGTCATGTGAACAATAATAGATACGTTCAATCGATATATTGTGCAAGCCAACGGAAGCCTTCCCCGTATCCCTGTCGCTTTAGAACTGAGCACATAAATAGTTCCAGTGGACGGCCGGGTATCTCGTTACGAGCAACTTTACCCTAAAAACAAAAAATTTTAAAGTACAATTATCTTAGCGCGTTTCTTCTACTACCTAACATAGCTTCAGAAGAATGAGAGCATTATCTTTCTAATTTATATAGCTATACCTTTCCTGTTGTTTGCCCATACAGATTGAAGAAATTCCTAAGTTCATCCTCAGAAGCTGCAGATGGTTTGTCAATTTTATTGCCTAGTACAAGAACTGGACATGCGCTGAGTTGTTCGTCAGTTAATAATGCATCCAACTCGGCTTTTGATTCTGGTAATCTTGATCTGTCACTCGCGTCGACAAGGAATACTATCGCGTCGACAGCCGGAAAGTAATCCTTCCATACACGACGTGCTAGGGAGATTCAATTTGCACAAGTATAAACAACTGTAAAAAGCAACATTTTATTAGGTGTACATTTTTCATGTATACCTTGAGTATGGCCCCCCAGATCAAAAGTTGTGAATCTCATATTTCCAATAGACAATTCTTCCGATGCTAGAACATAAAAAAGACTAATGATAACTCAAGCAAAAAAAAATTTTTTTAATTTTACAATTTATTAAATACAACAGGAATATATAATCTATATTTTATATTTTGAAACAGAAGAAATATATATAGAGACTTCATTCTGTAGGTATAGGTAAAGAAACTACAATAAATTACATTAAACTACAATAAATTTCACAAAATTATTTTCACATATTATGAAATAGTGAGTGGATTAGAAAAGGATCACTCATAAAAATATGCATTTTTTAGGAATTAGTAGTACAGCGTAAATAAAACAGGAGAAAGAACTAAATTAGTATAAAATTAGTTACTTGGATGTAATGTGGGTACATGTTGAGCTAAACGATCATCCTTGAGCATATGAAGCAATGTAGTTTTGCCTGCATTATCCAAACCTAGGAAGAGAAGTTTGCCGCTCTTCTTCCATAGTCCTGAAAATGACAGAGGAGAATCATGCAGATTAAATCATCAACAAACTTACAGGGAAACAGGGTTTCTAGGAAATTTATAACTATAAAAAAATGTCATTGTAATTGGGTAAAACAATAAGAATAATAAACAATACTTTGTCAGATGACAAACATATATAAATATACAACATATATAACACAAAGTATTATTGTCTCCTAAATAATAAATAAAGAGCTTTTTTTTAATTTTAATTAAAGAAATTAAGTTAAGATTCTTCCAATCAGATAATCATTCTTAAAATAGAATTCTTTTAATAAACATGTATATATATATGGGCAAGTCAAATATAATACAACTTTTACCAAAACATTTTATTCGACCAAAATATTTTTAGCGCACACCCAAGTCATTTTTCTGGATTAACAGTTTTTTTTATGTATCATAAAAATATATAATAGGACATGTCCAGAGCCGATTGCCACAAATTCTTCCATGTGCAATTAGCTTTAGATACATCCCCCCTATTTTTTATGACATAAAAATGAAAAAACTGCCAGTTTGGTGGCAAAAATGCTTAGATTTTAATGGAAATTTTATAGAAAATTGACTTGGATGTGCGTTGGAAATATTTTGATCAAATAAAGAATTTTTTGGAAAAAGTTCAGTTGCACAATTGATTTCAGATACATCCCACTACATTTTATGACACCAAAATAAAAAAAAAATGACTTGTGTGCTAAAAATATTTTAATCAAATAAAATCTTCTTGAAGAAGTCGTTTATAATTGACTTCATCTCATAATAGTTTGTACTATCACAATGATAGGATTAAAATATCATATGCATGATGTTTCAAAGGCAAAGTCTGATTGACTTTGAGATACAATTCTCTTGAGATTTTTAATACAATTCTTCCATCAATTACACAGGAATACATTGATGCAAGAGAAGATTCTACTCACCAAGATAATTGAGCACTCCGGCAAACCAATCCCAAATAAACATATTTGTAGCTGCGATTATGTGACGTCTACACCGTGTTGCGTGGATATATATGTGTGTTAACTAATGAATGACTCTGCAACAATCGTAAGACAAGTTAAGAGAGACCACCTTCTGTCAACGTGATCGTGTGCGCGACGCAGCTGATTCTTTTAAAATTCATCCTCATGACCTTGGCTATTATGTTAAAAAAGGCTGAAGTGCAATGATAAACCAGTGTGTCGTCGTCAACGAAATACACCACACCCGCTTATTTTCTTGCGATTCATTCCCCTTTCAGTTGTATCTACCTTTGATCCTTCTTTTCTCTCTCTCTCTCTCTCTCTCTCTCTCTTTTTCTCTGTCTCTAATTATATATTTATTTTAATCTTACACGCGAGAAAAATGCAATAAGAGCGCAAGGAGATTACAATGCGTGCGAAAATCTTCAATTTTCCTCTGTCACATAATATTGATGAATGATTTATAAATCGAAGACGACGACTCACCGGATCTCTCTTTCGTTCACTGACACAAACACTTCTCGCGCAAAGACTTTCGACACGCGACAGGCCGATAAAATCGACGGCCGATCGTTCGCTTGTATGGGACGTTAAAAAGAATTGGCCGATTGGAAAGCTAGTGTCAGCAAATGCGTGTTTGACGTACCCACTGTGAAAAAAGCGTATGGAGGCCGCGGGGACGGAGAAAAAGTGATTTTTCTCCCATAGAAAGAGCAGCCCGACCACACTCACAGAGCCCCGTTGGCTGGCAGTTGGCACTGGGTGACGTCTACTTCCGCTCGCCATGTTGCTTGCGAAATAGAGCTATATAACAGGCGCGAAATTTTAACGTCAAAATTTTTTTCTACCTCCTCTGTTTCATTTTTCCGAAGAAAATCATATCTGTGCGAGAGCAAAAAGTTACATGTCTGATAATACATATTGAGGGAATTATTTTTGGAATGTTATGTCCAAAAATAAAATAGATACTAATATTTTATCTTTTAATGAGAGAAATGGACAGGAATATAGTATAGTCAATATAAATTCTAATGTATCTTTGCTTAATAATTTTATTAATAAACGCGTTGTGAGAAATTTTCATATAGAGATTTATGAAATTATTTGGGTCTATAAATCCATACGCGTCCAATGTAGCTTAACGAACAAAATATTTTTTTTTTTTTTATAATTGCTCATACTTTATACACATACACACGAGAGAATATTGATTCATTTCATGACAAAGGTGCGTTTTATGCATTACGAAGTTGAAAAAATAATCTTCATCTCTTAGTCTGTGTTTCGAATATATGTAGAGAAACAAAGGAACGAAAATGTGTTAGGTGAAACACGTAACTATTCGTGCGATTAAAGTTATTAAATTTCAATATGAATGAATTATTATTATATATTAATGCTTAAACTATCAAACATGTATAATTACTTATGTCGCAACAAGTCAGCCTATGTTTCTAAAGGATACTCAACATTTTCTTACTTATATTATCATTCTGTGTAATCGCTACATCTTTTACATTTTCTATAGTAACTATCTAATTAAATATTATTTAATACTAACGAATTAAATTAAAGAAGTAGCGTAAGTTTATTACAAAACATTAATGAAATGTGTAACATTATATTCAAGTCTTTTTTTGTAACTTAATGTATCAAGAGTATTGGTGATGTCAAAATTGCACGATATCAATCATTACAATTATTTACATTTGCAGAAATTGAAAATGTCTTTTTCAAGAAGAGAGATGAACTACATACATGTCCATTGTGTAATCTCGGATTATAAAGAATAAACGTTTTAATGTAATTTTTGTATCAAAATTTGCTGGTGTTTGTAACGTTGCAACATTATTTATTTAACTGCGATGTAAAACCAAAACTTTCTTTATCCTACATTACCGAATCGGTTATCGATCACAAATAAATTGTGATTTGCCTAGAGTATATCCTGATTAGCTTTATTTTTAAGGGATGAAGCAGGCCACGATGACGGAATCCCGCTCAATTTGCTGGGTGGTAAAGCATACACCCTGCCCGCAGGGTCGTGCGTTATGGTCTTACTGCTCTGAAAAGTAAAAAACGCTGCTAAACCATTGCAGCACAATCAGTCAAAAACGCGCACTCAATCGCATCATAAAAGTGGAAGTCCATTTTGAAGCGTCCAGAGCATCAATAGTGTAAGTCAAATTGTAAGGAACCTCAATAGGGGAACCGACAAAGTATGAAATGTGCCAACAAATATATTGGTTTAGATAATATTTGCCTCTCGATATTCTTCCCCTCATAGATTTGTATTTTCGTATTATCATTGTTTTACTCGTTTCATCACAATTTTCTTATGTCATAAATTTATAAGCGTAGAATTACCTAATCCGCTTAAACTACATAAACTGAGCAAAAGAACTTCTAACAACATAGATTACATTAATATTCTCTTACGGTATTCTCGAATTATCGAACTTCCTGTTTGAATCGCCGGGACTTACACCAATCCACTCTAGGCCTTCCGTGCGCTCGAGGTCGCTTGATGTACGCTTAACACGAGTTTGGGCATCACCTGCTGCGCGCTCGAATTTGCACCCGAACTGGCGAGGTTGGTATACGTAGGCTGCTGGGAACACGTTCGCATGTGAATCGGCCAATGTGACTGTTGACATGGGTAATCGCAATAAGCCGTGTTCCAGCAACAGTAAAACCTCGCTTCCCGTCCGCATTTGGTGCACCATTGCTTTCGCTTGGTCTCTTCAATGCATCGAATCTTTTCCTCTTCAGCCTCTTTGCGAGTTTCCTCGAGCAAACGCAACTTCTCCGCCTCTAGACTCGCACGCATCTCGCACATGGTACGCTCTGGAATTTAATAAAGTTCTCCATAGTATTTTTACAGTGAAAGATTTCAAAGAGATTGAAGAGAGGGGAGAGGATAGAAAAAATGAACATACCAGTGTTATGTTTCAATTCGGCCAGCTGTTGCTGATGCTTCCATTTCATGTGTTCCATTTGCATCTTCAAGAAGAATATCGCCTGACAATTTTCGGCAGTGCCGTTCTCACCGTTAATATAAGTTTGAGCTGCCTCCTTATATGCTTCTTCCATCAGCTGGCCCATTCTTCTAGCGAGCTCGTTCGCATTTTGATGCAAACGCGCGCTGATCGGTCCAGCCTGCGGAGGCGGTAGTTGATAAGTAGAAGATGTTTCTTGCTTATTCGGGGAAAACTCGTCTGTATTGAACAATGGGCGTGGAGACGTATTTTGTGGATTACGTGATTTGCTAGGAAAGGTCTTCTTAGCTTTGCTCTCCTTCTTTACGAAGGAAGTGTGTTCTTTCGTCACGGAAAGTACATCCTTGTTCCCTTGATAGTCAACTGTCGATAAGGCTTGTTTTGAACCCTCTGTCTTTCCGTTATTCACCACAAAGAGCACAACAGATTTATCTGCTACGGGATTGAGCACGTTTGTTGATGATGACGACGAAATAGTGTGAGTAACTTTTGCACTCGACGCCATTGAAGTCGGTGATAGCGTTATGTCGATCTCAGGTATCTTTTGAACGCCTGACAATTCCTTGTTGTTTAATAGCGGTGCCTTGTTTATTATCACGCTCGGCGAATTTGACGATGACAGTTTCTCGTTTTCCTTGCTCGCCAAAATAGACTTTAATGCTTTCTCTGCGTTCAGTTTGTCAACCATTCTCGTCTTCGGTTTATACACTTTACTGCTCTTCGCGATGCTCTTGGATGAGTTTTCCGTTTGCGAGAGCGCCAACTTGGGATTGATGATATTTTTCAAGAGGCTTCTCTTTTGCGTTCGTGTGTTGGATAATTCGTTGGTCGGCGGTGTCATAGGCTTAGGCGAATTTTCAGATGATTTTGGTTCGTCCTTCGATTTTGAATTATTTTTCTCCGAGATATGTTTATTAACGTTAGAAGTTGTCGCATTGCTACTTCCAGCGACATTATTCGTAACCAAATTATTCAATCGTGTTGGTAATGCCTTTGCATTTTTCGATTTCTCATTTTTTACCATTCTATTTTGAGCAACTGTTTCAACTTGGATTTTCTTTTTTGATTTACTATCATCTAAATTCGTTTGCGAATTCGAAGTATCCTTAACGTCAATGATATCTGATTTTTGTACTTTTGGTGTCGTAGTTTCGCTCGCCTTTTCATCTTTATCATCGTTTACATTTTCTTTCGAACTAGCATTTATTTCGCCATTATCGTTCGACTCGTCATTCTGCGATTTTCCTTTAATCGAGAGATTTCGTTTTCTCAAAGGCGTCTTTTTCTTCGGAGTCACGGAGAGTTCGGAATTGGGAAAATAATTGTTGGGTTCAAGCGGATTGTAATTCGGTAGCATCAGTTTTATCTGCATCGGATCATTCGGATTGTACTGTACTTTGGGTGGTGCAAACTTAAATTGCCCGTACATAAGCGCGAGTTTTCTACAATGTCGAGTGATTTCACGCACGCATTCATCCATGTCTGACTTTCGTTTACGTGGAGACGGCGCTGGCGGTTCTTCGGAATATAAATAAAGATCCTTCGGTGGCACCCAGGCGCGATCGTGTTCCCCGAAGAAACGTACGTCTACAAATCCCTGAGAATTGACGCGCGGCATTGCTTTTGCCGGCCAGAACGGGAAACCCTTTAGTTTGGCCCATACGAGAGGATGCGGTCGACGGCAAGGCTCGACGAACCATGACGGTTGGGGCCTCGGCAAGTTTCGACCGTGCGCGTAACAATCGGGACAGGCTTCGATCTCCGAGACCTCTTGACGCGCCACTTTGATGATCTGCTTCGCCGCGTTTGTTAACTTCAATGTATCCGCATAAACACCACCACCTATTAAGTAAACATAGCTTATTTGTCTACTCAATCTTAATAATTAGATTACCGATTTAGAATAGACGCGAATTTGAAAGCAAGCGAATGAACATACATGTGTTGAACACGATGCAATTGTGTTGTATCCATTTCGCATCGGCCATAAAGGCGTCAGTGCTGCCATAAAGCTTGGATCGCACATTCGATTCCAAGAGACTCAAATCCATCGGCTTGACAACGTAGTCGAGATAATTTGGCACTTCTGCAAGGTCCACAGGTTTGGAGAATGGTTCAGACTGCGCATCGGAAATAAGAGTTATTCAGAAATAAATATTTATTATATATAATGTAATAATATTCATGTAAATATATATAATATGTAAATGTAAATATATATACAAATATTCAATGAAAAGTTATGTACATACACCAGGATAGTCGCGCAATCTCTCAACCACGTGCTTAAGTAACATGCATAATTGATCCACGGACAATTGTGCCATAGCTAAGGAACGCGTCTCAGCATTCTCGGCTTTCAAGATGGTCGCACATTCCCCGCATATCCATTTCTCCAAGGAAGATGGCATGCCACCTATACATTTGCGATGCCATGAGCGAGGACACGCGGTGCAATGAGCATCGACGTTTTCCTTATGACACCTCCAACAGAATTGGTCGCTTGTGTTCTTTAATTTCTTCCTCTTGCTCCTAGTGCTCTCCTCAACAAAAGATTCCGTTGCCGTCAAAACACTAAAAATATTAATACCTCTCTCTTTATATAATATCTATCATGTCATTTGTTTTATACAAGCTATAAGAAGAATCAATTGTTTTATACATTTAAATGCAAGCTTTCCATGGAAATGTTATACTAACCTTAAAGATTTGCGCTTTCGTTTTAAGGCAGATCCTATTTTTGCCACAGACTCTTTATCATCTTCAGTTTTAATATTCTTCTCTTCATTCGTCTTTTGAGAATCTGCATTTGATGTCTCCTGTTTTTTATCCACATTTTGTGTCTTTTGCTTCTTATCTGCCTCACTATCATCTAATTGTTTCTTAATAGTTACCAGCGAGTTTGGTTCATGTTTGCTTTCGCTCTTTACATTGTCAGCATCCTTTTCCTGTACTTTTGCACATTCATTGCTTGTATGCAAAGTTAAACTTTTCTTCTCTTCTGTATCCGTAATGTCATTGTTTGGTTCATCGTGTTGGTGGACTGATGATTTCTTTTCATCATCTTTCGATTGTGATTCATTTTCAATTGCATCTATTTTATCTGTGGTAGGAGATTTCACAGAACCTTCACAGTTTTCATGGGACGCCATTTTGGTTATTACCTTAATCACAAAAAATCTGATTGGAGAAAGAAATTGGCATGGACACATATGTTTATACTAATCTATTTATGTAAGTTTTCATGAATACATAAGATATATTTATTGCAGCAATATCCAAATACAAAGATAAGCAGTTATCTCTCATAAATTCTTAATGCCTATAATATTTCCTACAGCGATAACAATAAGTGCTGCTGTTAATAGTAGCAATTTAGGCAACTGTATATCTAGATACAATATATACATATATTGCAAGGCATTCTAACAGAAATTATCAGCTTTGTAGACTCATCCAAAGTGCTGCTATTTGCAGAAGCACGCGAGTACAAATGAGTGCTATGAGGCAATAAACAGGATCTTTACCTTGTAAGGAGCTCTCTCCAGGTAAATACAATGCTCTGTGTTACTAGTAGTAGTTGTTACTCAAAACATACTCGCACCGCGAGCTGCGCTTAATAGACCGCCAACGTTAGTAAATAACAAACCACAGTGATGAGATCGTCGTTCGTTTCTTATTCACTCGGTCTCATATCGGAAAATTTGCCTTCGATTTGCGTACGATGCCAGTCTCGCTTGATCCGTCAGTGGCGCCATCTCCCGGTTATACCTTCACGACCCCGATCACGTGACTCGTCCTCTCCACCGTCTCGCTGTTCTTGTTCACGTTGCTCGTCTCTGTTGACAGAGGAGAAAACGTATGACAAAACATGTTACTTACATTTTAATTTAGAATTTCTTTTTCATCGGCTATTCTCCCTGCGTCTCTATCGCGTCAATTTTTTTGTTCCTCCTTCAATGTAAACAAGTTATTTCATTTAAAGAAAAATATCTTTAAATGTAAGATTGTAGACAAAAAGAAATATGTATCGCTTACCCTTTTTTAATGACGATGATGATGATGATGTTGATGACGATGATGATGTTGCTTCAGGCTTTTTTCGGACACTGCGATAATAACTCCTGAGATGCGACGTTGCATCGTCGATAAATGAGGTTAGACGTGGTTGTTGCATGGTTGTCGCGTCTAGAAGAAACGCACGACTAATTGCTATACGTACTGTTTGTCGGTCTCTTCCAGGAAGCGATAATAATCCTGACATCGCACACTGAGTCTCGCGAGGAATTTCGTCTCGACGTTGATCTCCCCGTGTGTTATTCGAGCCTCGGAAACAATCGTCAGAAGCAGAACGTTTGTTTTACGTTTTAGGAGAATAAACTAGCGAACAGTAATCACGATATTAAGAACAAATTGTTATTATGTCATCAGACGATTTTCTTCATTTACGAATAAAACACGACCAACTGAAATTCTACCATCTCCCTCACCAGCATTCACCAATGTTCAAATAGGTTATGTCATGTTCGGTCACGTGGTGCGCACATCTCTCTTTCTCTCTCTTTTTCTGTCTGTCACTGCGGCGAAGCGATGTCAAAAACGAATGGCTGTGACGAGTGACGGATTATGATTATGGATCGCGTAGATGATAGTAAACAGCCGCACGTACCACAACTGTGAGCCTTTATCTAGTCAGTTGTGAGATAAATGAGTATTATCACGGAAAGCGTGCCAAAATGAAGATTGATCGCTGAAGCGTCAATTAAACTTTTAAGAGAGATCGAGGCTGGCGGAAAGCAATTATGCCTCGGAAATTCTCTCGTGACAGCTCGATGAAATAGCGGGTGCCTCCTAGGTTATGTTGTTCCGTCAAAGTTCGTAGCCTATCGATAAAGGACTCGTCGACCGCCACGTAGAGAAGAGTACGAGACTGTATGATATAATATGGGCGACCATATGGGCGACGATATCGGCGATAACATATTGATCCCACAGGTCGACAATGTCGTGTTGATCGACAGGAGCGATGGCAGTAACAAAAGCATGGATGGGACATTATGCATCAGTAGTCATAATCTCATTTTATATTCTAGACAGGACGACGGACAGGAGCTCTGGGTAGGCACTATACATATATATAATATAATACTATCGATATTATCAGAGAGTTCGAATCAATACCTAATTTCATGATCTCTTCTCTTGCCAGTTGATGAATCGCAATATCGATGTCGTAGAGAAGAAACTGAACACTCAGAGTCCAGGTGGTAGTATAATATTGAAATGCAAGGACTTTCAGATTCTTCAGTTGGATATTGCTTCCACTAATGATTTAATCAATGCCATATTATCTATAGAAAAACTGATATCATTAGGTAACTTAAGTGACTTAACTTTATTTATATTATTCATGAAAATAGGATATAATTCTTTTGTTTACAATGCTTACAGATCAGACTCTGCAATATCCATTCTTCTTTCGACCACGAACAACCAACAATGCCATGGTGCAAATAGAGGATGGATGGACGGCGTTCGCGCCTGTCTCCGAGTGGTCCAGATTATTGGCAGCACACGGGGATGAGTGGCGCATTAGTTATTTAAATAGAGACTACAAGGTGTGCAATTCATATCCATCGGCTGTCATAGTGCCACGTCAGATGGATGACAAAGTTATTATAGCTTCCGCTGGCTTTAGAGATGGCGGAAGGTTTCCTGTTTTGTGTTACAGACATGAGGGAGGAGTAAGTAATGCATTGTGCTTTTAAAATTGTAAAATAAAAATATATACTTGAATGTGCACGATTCATCATAGAGTATACTATTGAGAAGCAGTCAGCCTTTATGCGGTGCTACTGGTAAGAGATGTAAGGAAGATGAAAGACTTTTGAATGCAGTTTTAGGTCCTGGAAGACGTGGGTAAATATAACTGATATATGACAGTGTAAAAAATCAAGCTATTAGTTTCAGATATAATTTTTACGATCATTGCTAATCTTACTTATAGTTATATAGTGGATACAAGATCCATTAGTCAGGCGCAGAGTGCAAGAGCCAGAGGTGGAGGCACAGAAATGGACGCTGCTTATCCACAATGGAGAAAAGTACATAAACCAGTTTTTCGACCACACGATTTAGCGGATAGTTTCTACAAGTTAATAGAAGCTTGCAACGATGTGAATAGTTCCACTTCGCAGTGGCTGTCGCGATTGGATAGCAGTGGTTGGCTAACCGCTGTACAAAGTGCTTTAAACGCAGCTTGCGTCACCGCGCAATGCTTGCATCAAGAAGTCGCGGCTGTGTTAGTGCATGGTGTGTGTATATATTAATTATTAAAATTATAATATTTGATATATCATGGAATTTACAAATTCGCGCGACTCGTGTTTGCATCATCAGATCTCCATCTTCTTCGAAATATATATTAATGTAATAATAATTCTGCGTAATTTTGATTTACAGGCAGCACAGGTAGAGATTCTACGTTAGTGGTAACTAGTTTGGCTCAAGCGATACTGAATCCTGATTGTCGGACAGTACGAGGACTTCAGGCGCTCATAGAACGAGAATGGTTGCAAGCGGGCCATCAGTTTTTCAGCCGAACCCGTTGTGGAGCGTATCAATCCTCGAACTCGCAAAATCCAACGCACGCACCGACCTTCTTGCTCTTCCTCGATTGCCTGTACCAATTGCATCATCAATTCCAATTCAGTTTCGAGTACACAGTAGATCTACTTATCAAATTGTACAAGCATGCTTATTTCTCAGAATATGGTACATTTTTAGGTACGTAAAGGATAAATTGTATATTTCTGCTTCAAAAAGTACTTTTATTTTATTTTAATTCCATATCATTTAAAAAAAAATATATAATTTTATTTAACATCCAAACACATACAAATGTATTATGCGTATTTCTACAGGTGATTCGGAAGCAGAGAGAATAAAACTACGTTTATCAGAACGAACTTACAGCTTGTGGTCGTATATGAATCAACCAGATGTTTTAGAACAGTGGATAAATCCGTTGTACGAACCGAATCCTGGAGTGATCTGGCCCAGCGTCGCCCCAATCAGTATTAAACTATGGAGAGAACTATATCTCGCGCATACGAGTGCAGCTTCGTGGGACGGTATGCTTTCCTACGCTAAGCAGATCAAACAGAATCACACGGCGGTGCGCAAAGTGGCCGGACAATTGCACGCGCAGATCAAGCAAGCGTTGGAGGAGATTCGATCGGATCCGGATATGTCGCGAGGGGACGCGGACGGTCAGGAGGAGCATCCTCGCATTGCGCAATTGAGTCTAGAGTCTCAAAGCACTTGATATAGATTTGTAGAAACTGGGAAAATCTAAAGTCTGCGCTGTTCAACAATCTTGTCAATATGCCTTCGATTATACAATATCACGTTAGCACATAAGGATCAATGGTCTCTGCAAATAGCCTGCCACGAATGCCGAAGCCTTCGTAACAATGAATTCTCGATTAATCCTTTTTCTTAATCTCTCTCTGAGATTAAAAAAAAAAAAAAAAAAAAAAAATACATCTATTCGTCTATAAAAAAATGGCTCTACAGTTTTATAAAGTGGATTATCTCTGTTGATACATAAAAGTCAATCTTGTATATACGTCTATATGTGTGCAAAAGATATTTCCCATAATCGACATACATCACATTATGATCTACGCCTGTATAGTTAAATTCGCATCACTAAAAACGTGTTCTATGTAAACAATTCAAACAAGACGAGAGATGAATTGTGATATTTTTTATTTTACAAAACGCATAATTTGTATATGTAATAGCTCTAGCAATGTATTACACAATGTATATATTACATATAATAATTTATCAATTTATTATATATAATATATGTCATTTTTTTCTCTTTATATATACATGCATAATTTATTTATCCAAAGGTAATATAAGCAAATAAAAATAGACTGTATATTATAAATTCACTATTAAAGAGCATAATGAGGGTAAAACTGGCGGATTTTTCATTCGAGCGAGTATGGAGAGTAAAGGAAATCTCGCTTGTGTTCGGGGGTACGGACGAGTTTTTACCGTTATTCGGGTAGGATGGCGGGAGGGCGGCGGACCAAAGAGAGAGAGAGAAAGAGAGAGAGGTGGTTAAGGGCGGGATTGTTGCCGCTGCTGAGGCAAAAGGGGGAGAAGGCTGGAGGGGAAAGCGCGGCAGGTGTTCACACACAAAGAAACTGAAAGGGAATCCCACGGCCATTGGCTCCGCACTCAGGAATGCATCGAGTTTCGTCGGCATTCGCATTTCGCGATCAAATATACATATGTATACACACATACCCATGCATCGTCTTAATATAGTTATAAAATGAAGGGGGGAAATGATATGTGTATGTAATGTGTGTGGAGTTGCGTAAAAATTTTGAGAGAGAGAGAGAGAGAGAGAGCGATAAGGCATAAAAATTTTTAAGTAAATAAAGACTACCCGCTTTAAGAAGATCACCCGTTATAATCCTAAAATCCGAAGGTGCGTAGAATCGCGTCCTGTAACTCGAAAATTTTATCTTGGAAGCATAGCGAATAGATATAATGCGGTTCACGAAGAAGAGCTTCTACGAACTCCTTAAATCCTCGAGATGAAGAAAAATCCGTTACATTTCGATCTTTTAAGCCGCGTTTCCATCACGTCGCGCGAACCGAGCATACGAGATACGGATCTTATTTTCTCCCGCGTTTAAGCCGGATTTACAATATAGTATGAAGCTTAAGCCGTAAAAAATTAATTATTCTCCTCACATTTGACTTGATCGATCAACTCTTTATCTGGCTTCTTATCCACTCATCTCCATCGACGACAAAGATACAAAGGAGATGTCGCAAGTATTGATATATGCGTATATATTCTCCGACGCGGAAAGTCGCTAAACATCCCAAGGACTAGAACGTCCTTCGACGCGTACGCGACGCCATTATTTAGGCATTGTGTCTCGGCAGCGTTTGCGCGCGCGCGAACACGAGCGCGAGAGCAAACGAGCGAGCGCGCGCGCGCGCGCGGAGATTATTATACCGGTTTCGAATCTGCGCGATGGAGATCCGTGAGAAATCGCGACCTCGCGTCCGTGCGACCGTTATCGTGTACTCGTGGTAAGTACCACTACACGCGATTTTGGTATATGCTTTTTTTTTACATATATAGTATATGCAATATATCTCTTCGTCTTTCTCATTTACCTCAGGTATCACTTTTCCCAGAAGAGGCTTCTCGGAGACGAGTGAGTGAATGAGAGAGAGAAAGAGCGAGAGGAGCAACAGGTGTTCCACCACACGCGCGCACGTTGATCAATCCTCTCGTCTCTCGAGGACAGGTCCAGTATCCTTGGATGAGTGTGGATCTAGTCACGCATACAATCGTGAAACGTGGACTGAATTCAAACCCATCCAGGGCCGCTGGACGGGCGATGGATGACGGCAACACGGGACGATGACTCTTCACTCTTCAGTTCGACGCCGATGATCTTCCTCGGATTGATTTTCGCGGAAATTTCCTCGTCTTCGTTCTCACCGTTCCGAGGGGGACACAAACGACGTTGACGGAGCCGGAAAGCAGAGTGATGCGTTCGTTCGGGTACGGCATTAGCGGCCTCACTTGAGGTGGGGGCTTCCTTGGAGAAGGGGGCTCGCGCCCGCTCTCCTGTCTCCCCCTTCCTCCTCTTCGGAGTACCGCGCGATCTCTCTTTGTCGTTCTCGTCTCATCATCCTTTCTCCCTCTCCATTTCTTTTCTCTTGCTTCGCAGGCAAGCACTTACCGCCCTGGTGGGGCCCTTACGTGGAGGGGATAGAAGGGTCGCTTTTTCCCAAGGCGTCCGGGGATCACAACAAAGAAAGATGCGATTTTCGAAGCGAAGAGTGGAGAACGAAGCGACCGCCGAGAGACGTTTCTGGACAGCAGCCTGTGTATGTTTGTATGAGAGCGATAGAGTCTCTCTCTCTCTCTCTCTCTCTTTCTTGTATGTTGTTAGAGAAGAGACTTATACCGGAAGGCGATGCCGTTTTCTCGAATAAAACGTGCTCGCTCGCTCCGCTTCCGCGAACCAGCGAGATGAATGCCGGGATTCTCTTTTTTTTTTAAAAGAAAGTAGTATAAGTCGTTATACATAATCGTATTATAGTCATCTCAGTAGCGTCGAAATATGAGTTGAGTGAATATGATGATTTTGAATCCTGATTTTGTTAAAAAAAAAAAAAAGAAAAGAAAAATGCCCAGATGAGCACCACTGTCGAGAACAAAAGTGCTATAAAGCCGACTCTGGGACGTTTTTTTCTTACCTGAAATGAAAACTCGAAGAATTTTAATCACGTGTTCTACGTTTGTTATAAGCGAAAGAAAAATTTGTGGTTGACAAAAATGTACAAGGATGCATTTTTTCTGTATTCTTAAAAAGGAATTTTATGTCAAATTTATGTTTCTCGATGCTACAAATTAAAGATATCAGAAAATAATTTTTTTTAAATATTTATTTTATTCTTTAAATAAAAATATTTCAAATAAAAAGTTGGAAAATTGCTCGAAAAATTTAAATTTATTTCTTTGAAGACTTCAGAAAGATCCAAGAATTGTAGAACGCGTGTAAAAGTTTCTTTGGAAGAATAGCAAATGAAATTTGAAAATGTCCCTCTAGTAATATATTTCTTTAGTTCTAAAGATTTAAGTTTAATGCGATTCCTTTTGTATGCTATATATGTCTTATTGTATTTTGGATTCGAATATGACGTTTTATATTGGCCAATTCTCAGGTATAGGATGCCGATTGTGTTGCGCAATAGCAAACGTGACCTTGAACTTCATCTCTTTTTATCTTTCTCCCACAGCATCCTGAGAGAAAAGCTACCGCGGTTCGTCCAAGGAGATGCGGCGTCATTTTGTCAATTCAAATAATGCAAAGGTGTGCCCTTTTATTTTTGGTTAGAGAGCCAAATAATAATATAGTTATAATTTCAATCGGTTGATTTTAATTTTAAAAATGTAGCTACGAATGTGTCTTACTTTTTCTAATTTTTATTTCCAACTTTATGCTTTACAGACAATGCAAATATCTCAGAAATTTGCATTATTGATTTCTCAACAATGTGTATATATTTTAAATGATACTTTGCGTTTTGAATATGATTTTATTATCACAAATTATTAAATGTTAAATGAATATCATACATGAATATTTTAATTTCTAGATCTAGTTGCGAACCGCTTGGGACTCTAGAGGGGGCCGCTAGAACCGAGAAAATTCTTGTGATAACAAGAAAAGGAAAAAAGGCGACGGCACAGGTAGATGTAATCCAGGAAAAAACTACCGACTTAAAATAGGATAGGAGTAGTAAGATACAAAGTTTTCGTAGATAAAAAAAACTTATTCTCTTAGAAAATTATGAATCTCAGACATTTTATATGGACAAAATATTATTCCAAAATTTTTATTTAACAAGAAATGCTCAAAAAAAGACACGTGATCAATGTAAAACAATTTTCACGTGTGAAAGAAAAATCGCGAATAAAAATAATTTAAACTAATTATTTGTTTATTTTTTGAATTAAATTAAATTCGATATCTTTGAATTAAAATATTTTCTAGAGAGAGTGATTAGATTGTACATTACAGAATATCACGAGAATATCAGAGACTTTAAGACTCGACTTTGACAGGAAAAATCGGAGCACCGCTGCCGAGAGGTAAGGCTCTAAAGACGGTTACGAATAGAGAAGAAGAGGGATAGCGAGGAAGAAAGAGAAAGAGAGCGCTAGGTCATGGAAAGCGAAGGGGAAGGAGAAGCTCGCAAATTGTCGTTTCCATAGTGATTTATACGTTCAACTCGACCTGAAGTATCTTGGAACGAAAAATCGGTGCAAAAACCAATCTCTAAAAATTCGAATTAAGCGTACTCTATTGGTCGCAGAGCCAACTTACAAGAGAATATATTTATGATAATATCGAAAATTTAAATTTCCGGAAAATGATGTTATCTAACGAGAATGGTAACTAATTTGTTTATCGTCTGAAGGTAAATTTATTTTGCTTTGCGAGTTGCAGAAGAATCGATATAGATGACTCTGGTTGTATTAATATTGAAGAAATTGAAAAAGTTTATTTTGTATATTTGATAATTTTAATATTATTTCGTACATTTTTAAAAATACATTTGGGATTGAAATTCTACTCTATTTGATCCAGCTTTACTTAGTAATTTTGTCATCTATTTGTTTCTTTTTGACTTATTAATATATATGTTTTGATCGAGCAAACTAGTTCTTAATTTTGGTTTCATTTTAAGTTTGATTTACTCCAATTATTTTGTTCAACAATATTATTTTATTTTTTTAGGTAAAGAAGAAAGAGAATTTTTAGAGTAATATCCTTTCTATAAAGCGAGCACGTTCGAGTATTTATTAGGGCGATGCCTCGATGACTATAGATTTTTTTTTGTCTTGAAAGATGAAAGAGAGAAGACATATAGTAGCAACGCGTTCCTTGCATCTCAGCAAACTGGTATTTGCCAACCAGCAATCGTGCAAAACGATGCTCCAATAATTCAATGTTATTCGAAGCTAACGGAATGCCGTTATCGTCTTCAACCGCGATCGCGTTACTATTAATCGATTGTAATTAGCGGATCGAGTTTGCGAAGATGATATAAGAGCATCGTAGCATTTAGAAGAAAAAAGAAAACTCTGTGAATCTTTTCTAAGCTACACGGGGACAATTGCGAGCTCAGAAAGAGGAACCTTTGGTCCCCGAATTTCAAAAAAGATCAAGCGTCAATACGCCGTTTGTTCAAAAGCGAAATATGAGAGAAGATGTACCGACGAAAGGTTCCAGAGCATCGCTGACGCCTTCAAAAGCGAGAAAATTCAGTGAAAGAGTCACTTATTGATGCAGTGACAGTGCTTTCGAGGTCAGTAGACCGCGCGCGGCGCGAGTCTCGCTGTAAACTTTAAATCGCCATTTACACGATCATCTCTCCCGGCGTCTTTTTGTAAATACGCGCTCATCGGCGTAGCTGTTGACTTTTTCCAAAAAGCAAGGACACAACGATTTTTGTGACGCATAAGAAATTCATCTTCGCAACGTGGATGAGATATTACGTGGAGCTAATCTCGACGAGAAGCCTTTTGTTTCTTCAGGTATTCTGGTAACGGAAATTTAAAAGCAGTTTGAGTTTGTGATAAACACGCGCGCTCGATTTTGAGATTGGATTTTTTAAAATATTGGGAGTGAGGGAGACGAGCGCTTCTCTCCTAGGCAAGAATACGCATCAGTGTTCAGGGTTTTCTTCGTTTTTAGGAATAACATTGCAACCTAGGCTACGTCACTGGCGGGGTCCTCGTGACACAGATCAACGACGGCAACTATAACGGTACTCATCGGCGTGACCTACTCTCGGCGAAGTCGCGCTCTCTCGGTCCTCCACCTTCGTCCTCTCTTCGTTTCGCGTCTTTCCCCTGGACTCTCCTTTCATCCAGGGCCGAATATTCAACAGGGCCTGTGCGTAAAATGTATATTAATCGAATTTATACAAAGATTACACCAAGCTCTATCAAAGAAGCGATTCCATACTCTATAAAACAAAAATATTCTTCATCTTTTACTTGGAATTTGTAAAATATGCGATACAATGTTTCTAAAAAGATTACATATCATCGCCCTGATGCTATTTAAACACGCAATTCTATTCTGTCGTAAATTATCTAGGAGTATCGGACGCCTGCCGTCTTCTGATCGCTTCGCTTACTCTTCTATCCGACCGGAAATCACTGGAATCAGGGCGAGTCGAGATGATCAGCCGCCACTGCTTGCCGTATAGCATCTTCTCTCCCGTACGCTGCGGGCTATACTTTTTCTTCCACTGAGAAGCATTGGTACGGGTCGTATGGGCGGACGATCGGACCGGACCGCGGTTGATTACGGACAGTAATGAAAGCGGCCTGCTTGCGTACGGTAGGTAGATAGGTAGGTGCGTGTCGCCGCCTGTCATGTAGCCGCGCGACTTCCGCACCTTCTGCCGCGCCGCACCTTCGTCGTCGAAGTCGTCAATGAGATCGACAGCCGCCGTCGTTGTTGTTGTTGTCGTTCCTCGCGCGTAGCAAGGTGACGTAGCCGAGACCTTGTGAGAGAGATTCGAGTAGTCGATTGTCACGGTTCAATCGCAGGTCCAGCCGCTGGACCAGCGAGTTATGAGAGCGATCGCGCCCTTCGTCTTTCAGGTGAGCTGCTTCAGCATTCTCTTTATTTCTTCCCTTTTCTGTGAAAATAAGTGAGCCAAGTGTTCTCGTTTGTTAGAGATGGATGAATCGAAAGAGGAAGAGAGATATTTGTTTTTATGGGATTGATTAATTTGCTTTGTTTTAATTGCTTGATTTGATTCTATGATGCCTATCATCATTTCTAATTAATTCCGCTTAGTCATTTAAATAATCTTCAAATCTGTGTGAAATATGAAACAAACTTATTATAATGTGTGAATTTCTAAGAAAAATCGAACACTTTTTCTTTATTTTTCCAATTTTTTTTTTCTTTTAAAGATTAAACTGAACAGATAAAGAAAAAGAAACTGGAAAAAGTTCAGCGATCTCTTAATATCGATCTTTGTTTCAACAGAACTGAAAGATTCTTTAACTACATAAATAGAATCTTTATTCATTTTTTTCAAATATCAATTCATTTATTAATAAATTTAATGGATTTAATTTTATTGATCAATATTAATTTTTATTATTAAAAGAAAATTAAAACAAATGCACAAATAAAATTGTTTAGTTTGTCTAATAAAGTTTTTACTTTATACACTGGCCTGATATATCATTTTAATTTTTTTGTTTACATTCGAGTTACTTTTTCATTTTTAATTTACAATGAATTTTTCTACGCTTTAATTTATATTGTGTTTTTTCATCACTGAGAAGGCTCTCTAATCTAGATATCAAAATGTCTAGATTTAGAACATATAATATTATAATACACTTAACAAATACATATGTATTGTCAACCGCAGTAGCTTGTTAATTGGCCTTTTTTATTTCAAGTTATAAAATTATTCAATAGATTAAATTACACAGTAAGGTGATAACTTGAACATTCTTGTTGCAGGTGATTGCATTGCAGTTGACGAAATGTCAAGGCAGCGGCGGCGGGCCGAGCACGTTCGGATACGACGCATCCTCGGCCTGCAGCAAACCATACTCGCGCGCGGGACGCGCGCACCATGAGAATCTACCCTGTGACTTTCGCCGACAAAATTGGTGCACGATCGCCGGTAGCGCATACCCTTGGTACTATATCCATTTGCGTACATACGTCTCTTCCGCTTCTAATGATTCTTTCAACTTTCGCCCGTCCGACATTTGTACGCTCGCATGCACGCACGCGTGCTCGATGGTGTGGCGAAAGTTTCAGCATCACATGTCGTCCAAAAGTAAAATCAGGATTGATCAAATAAATATCTAATTTAGAATTGAAATCTAAGATTGGAAAGCAAGACGGTTAATTAAAAAATTTTTTAATCTTCTTTTTTTGACAATCACACATTTTTCTATTTCAAATATAAAATATAGAACTTTAATATATCTTAATTTTGAGTAATTAATTCTATTTTCATTTCAGTCCTGTATAAATTAAAATAAAGAAGTAAGAGAAAAAAAGAAAATTCTGTATATGAAAATAAAAAAAAACATATGATCTTAAATTAGACTATTTCATAAAATATGTTGATTCTATTTTTTAAACATTAATGTTTTATATATTGTCGTCGTTTTTATTATTACGCGGAATAACATAATTCTTATATTAAGAGACTTTTATGTAAGGGAAAATTCGCGTTTTTTTATCAATTTAATCAAAATCCATGCTCTGTTGCTCGTTTATAGGCACGCGGTACGTCGATTCGTGCAGGAGAATCAGGGATTGATGAGACGCATGTACGGCGACGAGAGTTATATCAGTATTCTCCGAGCGGAATTTGAGAAGAATGATATTGAATTCAAGTATGATGAGTACTATCATCATTTCGCCGATGATATAAAGTAGGTCTCCTTTGCCTTATATAATTTTCTTCGACAATATTTTATTACTAGTTACTTTTTTCTCCGATTTTTGAATATGTTTGAGCTTTAATAAATTTAAATTTCTCTTTTTAATTTATCTCGTGGGAATGAGTATAAATTGTCATCTTGTGTGCCGTGTGTTTTCCAGACAATTTCAATATGAAGATGATTACGAGCTGATGGATGACGATCAGTCGAAGCTTAATGCGGACGAGGATGAGAATCGCGAATTCACCAGCCGTTCCTTTAATGATCCTGTCGCCAAACGATTGAATAAATTTCCGAAGCTCAGCGAATACACCAGACCGCATTTTAGGCCCACCGAACGGACCACCAGTTCGACTGCATCGAGCACGAAGATTCTCTCCTCAACTTTGTCTTCAACATCGACCACGACCAGTGCTACGACTTTCGATACACACATGTCATCCTTAACAACGCCCGTCTCTAACACTAGCGTAACGAATATGGATGAAAAACAGGAAGAGATCAAGACTCAATCTCTCATAACATCAGCTTCTCCAAAGTTTTCAAACACCACTGTCGAGATTGCTAATAATGGTGATGTTGCGGTGAATATTACGACAACAACGGCGTTGCCGAGCATCACTATGGCTCAAATCGTCAGAGAACAAAATTTTAGTATCAACGAGATTCCTGGGCAGAATGACAGAATCGATGAAGATCTGGAGGAACTTGGAGAAGTGATAACACATTCGGAAGAAACAACGATTAGGGAGGATACGACTTTGAAATCGATCGATACGGGAGGCACGACGACGAGTGTCTTCGTTTCTACGGAATCGCTAATCAATCGAGATGAGGAAGCTGAAGTGTTTGATGCTGCTACAAAGACAACCGTACACGAAGAAATAATAGCTGCAACAAGTCACGAGCAACAACAGTTTAGACCGCGTCCCGAGTATCGGCCAACGAGTGTGGCCGAATCATCGGCAAGTGTCAGTGGACAACTTTATCAGGACGTCGCGGCGAAGGATCACCACGAGCAACCGATCCTGAAGCTTAGGGGAATGTGAGTATAATAATTCCACTTACCTATTATAAAAATCCTTATAATAAAAATCCTGGCTTATTAAATAAAACAAAGAATTAAAATAAAATATATATATTTTTATTTAAAGACATTTTAATTTAATTTTTATAAAAAGATTTTTATAAAAAGATAATAAATTAAATAAGAACAAATTTTTTATACAAAAATCTTTTTATAAAAATTTATGCAGATTTTTAAAGAAAATTATATTTATATTTAAAAATTATATAAAGCAATTAACAAAGTTTCTAGAGAAGAGAAGAAGAAATCAAACTATAAAAAATATATATATAATTAATATTAAATGAGACTTACAAGAACATAAATTCATCAAATGGCCAATTTTTACTATTTGTGCAGAAATGCCTGCCCCGTCAAGGAAGAAGTAGTGGCACCTTTCTGGGCTAATAATACTCGCGGCGAAGTCTTGGCTCTTCTCAATCTATATCCCTTCGAGCAGTATGTACATTGGGAGAAGTGCACGTAAATATCATTGTTCCTGAAAATATTAAAAACAAGAAATAAACCTATAAAAAATATTATTGTCAGCTATTGAAAATTATTTTAAACTGCCTAAAAATATATAAGAAAAACACATTGTATATAATATGCTAGGATTCATGGCATGAGCAATGGTTTTAAAATGCTTAAAATTTTAAATAAAGTTTAAAATGACTGAATAATAAAATGTTTTATCTCTTAGACTGAATAATCCACGTCTGATCTATAAAAAAAAATATTTTAGTATAAAAAAATTGTTCAGTTTTTTTTGTCTATTCTTCGCCGAGTTCTTATTTCTCATTCATTCTTCATTTTTCTGTTCCTTAACTTTCCAATTTTCGGTTGCAGGCACGAGAACAAGCAAATGTACTGTCGTGACGGATGCAGATGCGAACAGCAGTATCGGTTGCATCGGTTGCTGGCTTATGACCCCAACAACGAATGTCGCGGAATCTTCAGCGATTGGTTCAAGTTTCCCAGTTGCTGTGTCTGTCGCTGTTATGATCTGCCATTAGAATTTCGAGTGACATCGCGTTCACCACGCACCTCGCGCAAGCGACGAATCAAGGTGCAACCACCAACACGGGACCGTTATCAATGATCTTGTTTTCTCGCTGGCTGATCGCCAAATAACACAGCGTAAGTGTGAGAACGTCCCGCTAAAACCGTATGCAAAATTCTAAAAAACGCAGTACAAATCAATTCTCTAATTGGAAAAATCTTCTCTCCATTCATTTCAATTTAGAGATTATTAATATTTATTTATTACTGTTAACATTTACACCTTGAAATATTTTTTTACATGTACCAAATATTTTTCATTTATTGAATATATATTTTATATGCATATATATCATATATATTTTATATGCAAAGTTTATATGTGTTTATATAAGAGATTTTTTGCATATTTATAAATATTTATAAAAAGCATATTTATATATCGTTGACATTATTTATTATGTTATGGTAAATTAAATTAGAACAATGATATTTGTAAACGAAAGAATATCGAAGAAAAGAATACGATTAAATTCTAAAAAAAGAATTTCTGCTTTTATACATATGCGCATGATAGATAAAAAAACTTTTTTTATTATTAGTATATTTTTATTTACTATAATCTATCAAAGCGATTTGGACAAGATTTTGCTTTAACCCGGCAGTTATTTTTGCAAACATAAAATACGATAAAAAAATAATAAATAATAAAACTAAATCAAAATAAAATCAATCCTTCAAATTATTCATATAAATTTTTAGTTTATGAAAAGAAAGCGATACGTATATATATATATAACTAAAATCATTGGAATATATTCGTTGGTTTGAAAATATATATAGGATTTACCTTTTAACACGATTATCGTATATTTAGAACGATAACAAATGTATGTAATAGAAGAGAAAGTGCGTATATATTAAAATAATTTAAATGAATAATAATACTCTTATACACTCGTTGGCAAATGTTAACTAAATGGTAACTAATCCATATATTCTTTCGAGATTTTAAGATGTACATATATTTATTTTGTGTATTCGCGCGTCACAGCGCTAAGCTAAAAATTATATTAATATTTAGCATTATAATACTATATATATTCTTGATATAATTTTTGTAATACAAATAAGGCTCGTGAATAAAATACGCCATTTTTATACTACACTTCTCTTCGTTTTCGTAATCGATATTTGTGCATTGTTTAATAAATATTCTCGCAATTTATAAACTCAAGTTATTAATCATTGTTTAATCTATTCTCACAAACTTAAACTTAAGTTATATTAATAATTAATCAATAAAAGTGATGCGCACGTTAATGCGTGAATTACCCCGAAATAAAATAAAGTGTGCTCGTTTCGTTATATATCTGACTTTATTTTTCTTTACTTCCTTTACATATCTCTGACAACGTCGTGTGTCTTATAAAGAAGAAGGTTCACAAACAGTAACGATCTTGAAAACGTTAATACTTTTTTCTGTTTCGGGCATTAGCGGGTGGCGCGGTGAATACAATAATACCGATTATATATATCTTGTCGTACACATTCATTACATGGTATTACAAACGTCATATTATTCGTATCCCGTTGTAATATGTATGTATATATGTACACATTATATATAGTACATATACAGGATATTTCGTATTGATCAATACGCAACATTCTGTAATATTTACGCATAGAATATACGCGTTTTTACGTATGTTTAATCGTGTAATAACGTATCATATAGTAGTAAGAGATGTGTGTATATTTATATAAATACCAGCTAAAACATTTGGTATCAAAACTATTGCAGGAAGAAGAAAATAAAACGTCTTCGAAAAGTATATCTCACTCATCAACGCCCTTCTCATGTTAGCGTTTAATAGAGAATATCGTATTAATTATGCCTAATAAAAGGGAGCGATTCGAGTCTCTTACTTTTGAATTTATGCCAAAAATTATTCCGATTCTCTTAAAAAAAAAAAAAAAATAATAATTTAAGGAAATAATAGAACGTAAAATGCGAGTAATAATATAAGACAAACCACTGTATGATCGTTATATATATTTTTTTTAATTAGAAATATGGCAGAAGAGAGGAAGACGTGATTCTATAATTCTAATTAGAGAAAGACGTTTCATTTTCGACGTGTAATATTTAATTGGGACAAGTACGTCCAATTTCTTCTTATATGCATCAGCGCGAAACAGTTTACTTTTATAATCAGATTGTCTACACACTAATTTCGCATTCCATCAAGAGTTGCAATGCCACACTCTGCGGAAGACTATATAACCAATTTGTATAAAAAATATCTCTATTTCTTGGCACAATCACAAATCTCTGTTCGTACTCTGTGTTCGCACTCGTATAATGCGTATCGATCATTGCACTTTTTTGACGAGTTCTATTAATTGCTTATGTATTATCGAGCTGCCTATTGTTTGATGTCTTTATAGTTTTTTATCCAGCCAACAGAATTAATAATGAAAAGTTTCCTGAAACTATATTATATACATTACTTTCGCAGATATAAAAATCGCTTGATGATTGATCGCAAAATAAATAACTGCTTTACTTAGATTTCTCTTTAAAAAGCCAAAGAGAGACACGCGAACGAAAAAGTTTTTTTAAGAAATTATTGCACATTATAAGTAACATCAAATATTCTTACACACACACACACACATATATATATATATATATATATATATATATATATATATATATCTATATAATGTAAATTTTAGT
>JBCAUJ010000011.1:7152050-7180882 GCA_038406275.1 Cataglyphis albicans
ACATACTCACACACACACACACACATATATATATATATATATATATATATATATATATATATATATATATATAATGTAAATTTTAGTATCGGTTCACATGTCATTATTCCATTTGAGATCCATAAAGAATATTTTATGTTGTACATTGTGTATCTTTATTAATTTAATCTTCCCCAATAACGTATATATATTAATTTTAACATACCCTCAACCTTAAAAATGTATCAATTAATTGGATAATAGGAAAAGCACTTTTTGAAAACTCTTTAATAGCGATGCAAAAATATTTTTTAATTATATTGCACATATGTGATATTAATTTATCAAAACTAAATAATTAAAACTTATAATTTGCATTTGTTTTTTGAATACAGTTTGTACCTAAACAGATCACTTATTATAAAGCAAAAACTTTTAATAACATGCTTGCATATGAATTATAGAAATGTTCCATATTTTATCATCATCGTTTATATCATTATTATATAATTTATATGTTCGCTTTCAGAAAAAGGCGCAATATTTTTTTTTTAATTTGGCATTTACCATAAAAAAGCGAAATTTTTTTTTATATCATTATTATAATAATGTCGAATTCTAATAAATAATAACTCGCGTTTATATCGATTAGTTTTAATATAAAATCTCATAAATATATACGTTGCTATCAACTGTGCTATCATATATCTGTGAAACATGCGTCAAGAACATTGGATAATAATTTATAAACATTAGCAGGAACGATGAACTCGTCATAACTTCGACGATATGTATGAGCAGTTGTCCAAAATTTTATTGCATTCCTTTATCTATTTAGTAACAAGGTTGGCAAAAAAAAAAAAAAAATATGTCATCTCGTTATCGAGATTTCGCATGGCAGCGATGTTTTACTCTTATCGTTATCATTGTTTTTCGGATTACCTATCACTATTATTAATTACCAATAACGTGATGATACTTTACGTAGCACGAACCCCATAGCTTCCCTCCCATCGTACCAAGTTAATTGGAGCGTAATATTTTTGCAAAAAGTACACTCCAGCGTTAATCGATCATATTTCTTTCCTTCTCCTCTATAATTTGCGATGATTAAATCATTCATTTACGATTACGAAAACGGATACACACAAAAAGTTAATTTCTCGGCTTTCTTCTGCTTACAAAAAAAAAAAAAAGAGATGAAGACAGAAATATATGCTGGGATTCACTGGGATTCTGTGTTACTGGGATAAAATCTAAGAGTCTTCAAACATTTGTATTGTTTCAGAAGATGATTGTTTCTTAGAAAATGTTACCGAAAAAATTTCTCAAACAACACAGTAGATATCTAAAAATTGTCGAAAAAAAATCCTAAGTTTGCTCACAAATATTTCCAGTTATGTATTGTGCTTCTCGCGCATAAACTGTCTCTAATAATTTTCGTCTCATTTCTCGTTACTTTCGCCTGCAAAAGTAATGATATATCTAGATATAATTACAATACCATATATATCCTTCTCTTTCTATTACGCAAGTAATATTTCGCGATTTATTTTTGATCCAAGGACAGTTATGTTTTATGTCGATACGTGAGAAGTGAATGCACCCTGCATATCCGCTTAATAATTGAGTTAATATTATAGTCGTGAAAAACTTCTATACAATATAATCCGGATAAGTTTGCCTCAGATATAACTTTGGTATTCTCTAATCATTCCTAGTATTTCTCCTATATTTTTTCCACGTATTTTCATCCACACTAATTTCATCTTCATATCATAATGGATGAAACAACGTGATAACGAGCTTAATCTCGCATGCTTGAGCGTAAACTCAAGCGCAAATTGAGCAGTCCCATGCAGTGATAGGGGAGTTACTGCATAAATAATCTTTTGTCTAAAATTTTCCCTCGTACTGCCAAACTTATCCGCAACCTACTGTAAACGAAGAACAGTTTCATGTGAAAATTACGAGCATGCTAAATATATATATATATCAACCTTCGAATTATGCATTAATTAATATCACACTTCAAACTACGAACAAGTATTTTCACTTAGCGTAAGAATCCGTGACAATTGGCAAAATAATACACAACTTTCGTATAAAAACAACAATCTTTTTTCAGTTTCTCTCTTTACTACTCCTGAAAAATGAAAAAATAATGCTTTGCTCTTTGCTCTCTAGTGTAATAATAATAGACTGTAAAAATAAAAACGCACCATTTCTAATGATTAATATAATTTAGTAAGAGTGTAAATATGTGTATATATGTATATATATATATATATATATATATATATATATATATGTGTGTGTGTGTGTGTGTGTGTGTGTGTGTGTATCTATGTAGACATGATATTTAATAAAAATATTAATTATAATAATTTTGTTCATTAATGGAAAATGTATAATAAATTTCAGATTATTATTACAACAGAATTATTAAAACAAATTAATAATTCAAATATCATATTTTTGATTTTTTCATTAATCAATAATACCTTCACATAATCAGTTTTTTTATAACATAATAAAGATATTTGAACAATTCTCTTTTCACAATATGTTCTCCATGCATCTCAAGTACGAAGACAGAGAAAAAAGAAAGTTACGTGTATCATTTTGCCCGTTGTTTATGGTAATATGTGTAAATATAAAGTCAATATAAACTGACAGGACAGATAGATAATACGGCGAGGAGATAGTGACGTTATAGAAACAACGGCGATAGATAGCACTGATTATTATTTATCGTATATCGGACGATTGCAGTGCGATCGAGGCAGGTGGCAAGTTCTAGAATACTAATGAAGATCAGTCGTGACATGTGCGAGGCCGCATTAACGCAGCTTCACGATTGTTGCTCTCAGCGTGAACGAGGGCAAGAAATAAATCGAACTCTATGAGATAATACTCATGGAACATCTTTTGCAATTCTTAATTGCGAAGGACTATGGTTGCTGTATTGGCTCTTGATTCGATTAAGCTAGTCACAACCGATCAATTCTGAGCCATTGCAGCTTAATGCGACATATTCCTGGATTCGATCTGTCCCCAAAGTCACTGATACGATATGGATATCTCTGTTATATATTTGCATACATTTAGTTAATTTTTTGCATTGAAATACCACGTGCTTAAGATGAAAAATATTGAAAGTGCATTGTTATACACATTTGTGTATAACGTATATATCTATATGGTATAAGTATTGCCCAAAATATGTGTGTTTTATATATATATCGCATATATGTATAATGTATATGTAAGAGGATTGTTAAGTTGATATGTCATCGAAGGAGTAATATGCTACACATATGTATCACAGTGCTGTGTGATTGAGAGAGTAATCATAATAGAGCTAAGTTTCTCTTTTCTTCGTTCTCCTCGTTCTCCGCCTATAATTCATCTCGCGAGTGTTTTCGATTATACCTCGATCTTTACACACTAAAATTTTGTTTTCGCCATACGACAAACATTATTCGAAAAGAGAGAGCAATTCAATTCCCAGTTTAAAAAAGAAAATTTTACGTATGATATATATGTCACATACTTTATTCTGAAACTCGTAAAAAAAATATGCCTCTTTCTCCGGAAAAATTTCTCAGAAATCGTTCGTTGGTATATCAATTTTTACGTCCACCATCTCTGAAAGTTTCTTCTACATTCGCGTGATTGCTTCTTCAATTTTTCATCGAAAAGACATAAACCAATGTCTTGGTCCCTATACATATTTAAAATACATAAGCGCATCCTACACGAGCGCAAAACATTTGAAGAAAAACATTAATTGCACAGGGCAAGTACTCTCCTTGAAAATATCAAAAAGTATATATTTCTATTGCTTCTCTGTATTAAATGCGCCACACACGCTATTATAATGCAGTACCAATAAAGTTTAATCACAATCCTTACGAGTTAGCGTTAGTATCCCTTTAGTTTTTGGTCTCGCTTCTAACTTATGATCTAGATATTGTCTCGTTGGAAAACAAAATGTCTCACGTAAAACCAACAAGCTCGCTTTTCGCGTTTTTCAACATTTCTTTGTTCTTATTCTTCGTTATACGATCCGTGACAGATATATATATATATATATATATATATATATATATATATATATCACTAAATCCTCGTTCACGTAGATGATTTATTATATCATATTATCACAAGTACTGAACTGCTTCTAATTGCATTATAGAAGATGAATCGCAATGAGAGCTGATTTCTCATAATGTCGAAAAGATTCCATACAAAGAAGAAAATGTTTTATCTCTTTCGTGTATCGTATATAGATTTTACGGATACACCTTCTCACATATGTATTCTTATTTGTCTCGTAAAAAAAAATTACGTCCTTACTATCCTCAAACTAGTTGGACGTATCTATCAAATTATGAAAAAAATAACAGTTCAGGTACAGATACGGTTAACTCATACTTACTAAATGATTGTAAATTATATAATTATATTGATTTAAAAATATTTCCTAAATCATATATATATATATATATATTTTTCTTTCTTCTTTGTAGAAAAATCGTATGTACAAATAATATTATGTAAGAATCATATAAAGATACATGTATCAATTTTCGCGGATTTCTCGATCTATGATTTGTTTTCTTTTCTTTAAGAATACAATATATTGTAAATCAAACTCGTATAACCGCACCGCACGAAACGTTTATATGTAAGCTCGTTTAAGAATAGCATTGTGTAAGTTCGCGAAAAATTCAATCTCAAGATGTATGAAAGTAATCGTGCGTATTGTTAAGAGAATTACTCGTTATTAAATATAGTAAGTGTTAGTTTCTCACTTTTACCGACTTCGCGTTTGGCTATTACAGATATTACAAATCGATATTTACAGTTGCACAAGAACAGATTATTGAGCGTGCGTCAATTCCATTTTTTCACGTTGATATTTCACTCTCTTATCAATTCCTTAATTTAATAATTCTCTTAACCCCTCAAATACATATTTAATAAATATTGTACACGTGTCTTTCTCCCTAAATTGTTATATAATTAAAAAAATAATATTAAGCAATATACAAAGCTTAAACTATACAAGAGAACCAAAAATTGATGTTATAAACTTAGATTATCAATTACAAATCAGTAATATTTCTTTTCTTTATATATATAAAAGAAAAAATACTACTTTTATAAATTATTAAAAAATACATACATACATACATACATACATACATACATACATGCATATATATATATATATATACATATGCACATATATTTTTAGCAATTTACATAAGATAATCAATTTTTCACCAATTTTGTTTTCTCTCTCTCTCTTTTTCTGTACATTAGTTTTGATTTGAGGGGTTAATTAATAATATATAATAGCCATCGAGAAACGGCTGTATAATTTATTTTCTAAAACGTCAAACGTTTCGTCAATATTAATCCACCAATTTTCTAACGGGCCATAATACGACAAGTGTTTTTATACTGATCCATTTATGGTCTCGTACGAATTATTGGTTTCATGAATCATAGCTGCATTTCCTGTTGCATTGCTTGTTTATACGCGATCAAAGATCGAAAAAGAAACTTGTTATAAAACATAAATTGTATAGTATATTTATCTAATGAGTAACAAGCAAGTATTAAAAAAAAAAAAGAAAAAAGAAAAAAAACAAGCACCAATCATATAATATTTCACTGGTTATTTTTTCAAGAAAACATGTTCCAAAAGAACGAAGGAAAAATAATCTCCTTCAGTATGTATTCATATACTTTAAATATAAATCTGATAATCACACATATACAGATGAACTATATATATATATATTGATTAGCGATGCGGATAGTGCAAAAAAAAATCCACATAATTAAATCACATGATGATTTAATGTTTGGAGTAGCAACTTAAAGAAATGCGACAGAAAATAAAATATACGCCTACGTACCTGTTTCATACTGCGATAATTTAACGAGCTAAATGCGTTAAAGCAAAATGGGTTGTAGAAACTCGTATTATCACAACCAAATTGAGCGATTAGCACAATTAAAAGTTCTTCGTAAAGCGGAGGATTTCTTGACTGCGTCGCATTCTCCTCCGGAAAATCAAGAGACCATAAATAATATAATTGATTTTGCGTAGCAAATCTTTTTGCATATGTGCACGACGTAAGGGCCCCCTGGTGGAATTTAGATTGACTTCCACTGCGGCTTGTGGGGACCCCCCCTTTTGTGTCAGGGACCCCCTCTAGGAACCCACAGCGCTTTGCTCTGTTCCTCATCTACCGCGGCTTTCACCTGTGTGCATATATATGCCACGCTCACACCAGCCGGAATGACGGCTGAAATATTGTTAATTGAGTGAACATCCGCAATACATATAGTGATACATTAATAAATATAATTTCCATTTGCTTTGAATTATATAAAATTTCTATTAAATAATTTCTATCATAATACTAATATTTTATTTTCGTAAATTATGCTGCAATAAATTGATAATATATATTTGCGATCAAAATTGAAAAAAGAGTATATTGCAACTAATAAAACATATTTATTAAACTAATCTGTTTTATAGTGCTTGCTATTAAAATAATAACAAGGTATATATCTTCTCTTATGAACACATAAAATTAGAAACATGATATGCTTACCAGAGATGTAGTGCTTATATTCTGCTTCTATCTTGAGCGCTTGCTCAAACATCTCCTTCGCGGCTTTTGTACTGATTTTGTCACTCGGATATCTGGAATCTTTCACCTCTTTAATTTGCGTTCTATCCTTGAATTTTATCAACAAAACAATAGGATAAATTTGATGTCTGTGAAGCCTCTCGATGGAAGCCATCGACACATCCAAAATACAGTGTGTATTCTACAACAAATATAAATATAGATTTGTATTTGTATATTTATTAAATAATATTATCAATTACTTTTTTTACTATTTGCTACCAATTATATACTGCAAAATGAAGAAATTATCATTTATTCAATAATAATGTACATACATATTTGTATATTTTACCTTCTCGCATATATCTTTAACAGCTTGTACAGTCGTGCATTCAAAGTAGCTGCCTTTTTTTCTGTAATCTATGTAGAGTGAATCGCGCAAGCCTTGCTCCAAAGTCGACTGTGAACAATGCATTGCTTCCGCTAGACATCTAGTAAACTGTCCTGGATAATCCTGCAGAAGTTTCGTTACTACACATTCGCTAAGTGGGCCGATTATCAGTACAGGTCTCAAGGTGGGATCTGTTATTTATAATAAATCATTATTAAATCATTATCATGTGACTAAAAAATATACTGCATACGATATTGTTAAATTATTATCGTAATCAAGAATTATGGTTGTAAATTAATAGTACGTACAATCAAGCCTCTCAACGCGCTGATAACTAGCCGGAAGAGTATCTTCGTTCAACGTGCCGCTATCGCTGTACCATCCCAAGTTGACTCCGGTGAGATGTGACGACAGTTCTTTAGTGCTGTCTCTACTGCTGGACGATCGTGGTTGCTGCTTCTTCCGTCGGAAGAAGCTTCTCCTTGCGCTTGTGTTACTACGTTTGCCAGCATCCTGTTCTAAATCGCCCAGAGAGCGTCGTAAAAGCAACTCTTCTTCAACTCTGCATAATAATAATAATAATAAATCGTATACATACATCTCTCAGTTTAAATTGTATATTGATTAAAATAAATTGTTGTTCATCATGTATTCTTTCTTTGCTTTTTAAATGTACATAATATTGATTGTATAAAAATGCAACTTACTTAAATTTGCTGGGGATTATCCCGCAAGTTTGTCTACGGCCAGTCTGATCGACTATCCAAGCACGCCAATGACCCGGTGTGCCGTTAAACATAGTATTATCCACATACAGAATGTCATCCTTGTTGAAACGCAGCTGCAGGCTATCGCCCACCTCACCAGTTCGGTCAAACAATGCTTTTACATAGAAACTATCGCCCGGTTTGTCTTTCACCTCGTTATACCGCTCGGGCATGTACTGGGCGACCATCGTCACCTTATCTGCCGGTCGAGCCAACTCGAGGGCGGCTTGCTCAGCGGTCGCTTGTCTCAGATCCACGCCGTTGTACTCCAGGATTCTATCGCCGGTAAATAGACCGGCCTCCTCAGCAAGACAACCCGGTTGAACGGAATGCACGAAGATACCGACGCCATTTCCGCCTACCAGCGATATACCGAGATTCGAGCATTTTCTAGTTTCAATCAACAGATATCTAGGCTCGCCGCTCGGCGGTGGCGGTTTCCGGTTCAACTCCTCCTGCGTGGGACTTCTCATCGCGGTTTGCCGCTGCAACTGCGCGCGACTCAATCGATCCAGAGTGGCAGCACTGCGTAGTTCCGGCTTGCGAATGTTGATGTCCAGCGACGCGGACGGTCGCATCTCACGTTGTCGTTCTTGCGTACCCCTCACTTCCAATGAGGCGGACGGTCGCATGTCCCGCTCGACGCGTAGTGTACTCATGACGGGCGCAGCAGTAGTGACGGCGGTGGCTGTGGCGGCTGCGGCAGTGGTGGTGATGGTAATAGTAGTAGTGTCGCGTTCCGGTACCTCAGGCTCCAACGTTTCCATCACGCTCTTTCGCGGCGCTTCCGGACTGTTACACGGTGTCGGTGAACCGCTGCGAGTTCCGGGCGCGGCTCCCTCGGCGGCTTCCGACGAACTCGAGGACGAACCCGCCTCTAATTCGGTGTATTCTTGCAAATAAAAATGCCGTTTATATGAGACACGTATTCCGAATAACGTGAAAGCCAAAGCAGAAAAATATCCTGAAAAATTCGAATGTTTTTGCATTATCGGAATGTATTGACAAAAAGAGGAATTGAGAAAGTGCGCGCAAAAAAAAAAAATCATGCCGTTAACGTAAAACATGCTAGAGATTCTAAAGTGCGCCTTTCAACGAAGATTTTATTATTCGCTTTGGTGCGTAAAAAATACTCACTGTCCGGACTATACTGCACCAGCATTGTAATCGAATTACCACATTGACGTAGAACGTTGGCGGCCAGCTGATAGGTTGCGCTCCGCATGTTGATGCCGCAAACTTCTAACAACTGGTCGCCAATCTGCAGACCGACCTGCTCTGCCAGGCTGTGCTCATATACGGTGGAGACAAACACACCGCCGCTATTCAGACACGAGATCTGAATGCCCAGCGGTTCCACGGACTTGTCTATGTGCACTCTGCGTAGCTCACCGGGTGCCGGACCCGATTGCGAGCAAGAATAATCCGGCATACTGGCGCGTTTATGCTGATTGTTTCCTCTCACAGTACCACTGCTACTCTCGGTTCCACTGGTGCTGCTAGTGCCCGGGCTCAACACTTCTACGTGGAATGTTGGCATCGGACTGCCTCGCTCCGACGTTCTCTCTATGCTACCGGTGGACAATTTGCCGACGCTGCTCTTGGACGTGACGCTGGTGTTGGACGGTATCCGGATGCGCTGATCCTCTTTTCGACTCGGCAAAGTACCGCCTTCGTATGCGTGTCCGTGAGTGGGAGTGTCGCAAGGTATACCGAGCGTCAATGCACGCGGTTTGTGATAGTGCAGATCTACAGAAGGAGTGTGCAGATGGCCAAAGGTAGTCACCGGGGTCACTGTGGTCTGCAAACCCGGTCCGGGACTGTACGGGGGTTCGAAACAGTAGGTACGTGCGTCAGGCAGGCCTATCGATTCGCCGGATTGCGCGGACGGCAGCGAAGGCGGCGATGGATAGCATAAGGGTAAGGAGTGATTCTGGTGCTGCGTAGAATGCGGATGGGAGTGCGACGATGTGGCGTACGGATGATACGGGGGAAACGGAAAATTACCGGGTGCCATTTGTTGGCGCGACGCCGGACCGCTGGTGGTCGACGCAGCGGACGTAGAGGAGCCGCCGATACCCGATGAATAAAGCTGCGAGTGCACGCGATTGTGCTGCAGCGTATCTGTTGTCACTTGCGTGTCGCTGCTGCTGCCGCCGCCAGCCGTATACTTCTGCGAACGTTTGTTCGCGAAGTACGAATCGAGATCGCGGCCGACGCCGCCGGACTTGACCGAGAAGTCGATGCTAGTCTCGGACGGCGCCAGCGCGGAACCGAGTCGTCCAGTCTCCGACGCGCTGCTCTCGAATTCCGTCGACGGTCGCTTCTTGCTGCCGGCGTCGATCGGGATGTCCTTGAACTGCACCGCCGGTGTGAACGGTGGCGATTTCTGATTAAAGAGCTGCTGTCCAGTCTTGGTGAAGGTCGGTAGCGGCGTCTCCACTGCTTTGTAAACGGTATGACGATTATTGACATTGGAAAAATTGGTGAGGGAAATAGGATTGGAGATACGATTATAATTATAATTATCGTATTTCGGTAAGAATGCACTGAGGGGGAAACGCTCTTTCGATTTGCGTGGGTGCAATATAGTACCGGTCCCATTCTGTATGAGGGGCACGCCACGTGCCTTTGGCCACGTGCCGCCGTTCTTCTCAACCTTCTCTGTGCCGCGTCGCTTGCTGCGTTTCAGTACGCCGTTATTGTTACTGTTGCTCGCCTTCTTGTGATAGCTGTCGATCACCGAATCAAGCTCCGCTATTGCGTCCTGCTCCTGCTCAAACGTATTTGGACTAGAATTGCGATGACCCTTCTTCTTGTTGTTGTCGTCGCGCTCCTTACTATGCTTACGTCCTCGTACTATGTCAATCTTCTCACGGAAGTTGTCCCAAGCGTTGCTGATGCCGCTCGACTTTTCGCCGCTCACGGATTTTGCGGCTTTATAAACATTTCGATCGGCAAAATTCGACAGATATCGCCTCTCATAGTCGTCTGACGAAGCTTTCAACATCATTCTTTCTTGCTCGGTTTGCGAGCAACTGTTTACCATCTTTTGCTTCTCCGTAAAACTGCCGTCTATTGTTTCTGAGCTGGCAGCAGAGGGTATCGAAATACCCTTCAATGTCGTGATTGTCAATACATCTACGGTATCGTCGTTTAAAATTGCCATTGCTTCATGCGCCGTAGTAACAGTGTCCATCGGTTTACTATTAATCTAAAAATGAATTTTATAATCTAGTGTAAAATAGATGTCATACTTTAGACATTATGTATGTGGGTACTTGTATAGGATATATATAGAATATTACATCATATTTATATAAGAGGATTCATTTCTTTCTCTTTTCGGATTAATTTTTAACTTTATTTATTTTAATTGATTAGTCTAAAAATTAAAAAAAAGAGTGAAGAGTATTTATGTGCTTACACTTTATGAAATAATATATCAATTAATTTACAAAAATTAATATAAGACATAGATTTAGAGCAAACTGTGTGTAACTTACGTTTAAAACTCTATCTCCTACGGCGAGGTTTCCATCCTTGGCGGCCAAACTGCCGGGTGATATCTTCGAGATATAAATTCCGAGTTCTAGAGTAATGCCGTGTGGCACTGTGCCGATCGACAACTGCGTAGTTCTCAACGGTCGTCTGGTCATCCTGCGCCGCTTCACGATCAGAGTCGCCGGATTCATGGTAGACGAACGTAAAGTCTCCAAGATTACACGCGTCGACACGGATGTGCAGTCAACATTATTCACTCGCACGATGCAATCGTTTAGTCGTAGCTTACCGTCAAAGGCGCTATCCTGCGCCACTTGTGCGACATAAACACCGGTGTCGTTTGGATAATACGGACTATCGCGGCCACCGACGAGGATCAATCCGAGATCGTCGCGATCCGAATCTAAGCAGATTCTACCGGGCTCCACGTGGATCGGAATCATCTCCCAATCATTACTCTCATCTATCTGCGCCAACTGGCTCGTTCGCAGAGCATGATCGCTAAATTCGATCTTCTCCTTCAAATCCTTCAACTCCTTTGACGCCTCGTTTCGTTGCTTCTTGATGTCATCGGAGTCGCGCAGAGCGCCAGCCAGTTCGGAAACAGCACGATCGCGTTCCTTTCGCAATCTATCACACAAACCTCTTATGTTCTCTCGCTCTAGCACTATCTTGTCGCGCTCACTGAAAGCCCAATCCCTCCTTCTTTTCGATACTTCGGCCTCTTGAATGGCCTCCTCGAGCTCCACCTGTAGCGTATCCACGGTCTTTCTGAGTTTATCCAACTCCAAGTTAGCCTGCTCCAAATTGTCCATGCGCTGCTTATGCGTCGAATAATCCCTCGTGTTTGTCTCCTTCTCCGCTTCTTTGTTAACGCTGTCGCGTTCGCGACTGAACGGGTTCAATTCCAAACAATGTTTGTAGTCTCTGTTGGAACCTTCGCCGGTATAATCGCGTTCGCCGAATTTCTGCTGTAATTCATTGCACAATTTCAGAGCTTCGTCCCTGTCTTGCAAGGCGGATGCGATCTCTCTCTTCAACGTCTCGATTTGATAAGATAGCGTTTTCTTCTGTAAATAAATCGGCATCGATGTAATTGTGTATAACAAAATATTGCGTTTATATAATCAAATTTAAAACTCTTTCTTGACGAAATCTTATTCAAATCTTTTTCATAACCCACGAAAATAAGATCTTCACTTGTGTCGCAAAAAAAATATGTGTATATATTGTACAAGGGTTTATTTCTTTTTATTTTACAGTTTTGTACTCGCAACAAGCGCAAATTGAAAGTTTCTACAAAAAAATAATTGTAGAATTATAAATTTGCTTCAAACTCTTGTTTCATAATCATTCGTGATAAAATGGGAGAGAACTAAATGCTTCGACAATACCAGAAAAATGCATCAAGATAAAATTCAGAATTAAATGCTCAAAAAAGAAAGATTATAAAACTATTACTAGAAAAACTATATGATAAAGTTAATTACTAATTGGCTATGTATTCTAATAATTCATAAAAACAAACAAAAATATATATATTCTCTATAAACTTTTAAATAAAAAGAACATAAGAACAGTGAATGAGAGGAATAGGAGAGCTAAATTAATTATATTAATTATATTTTCATTACTTCTTCCATGAGCTGCTTATTCTGCGTTTCCAAATGCGTGATTTTTGTGTACGCTTGTGTGAGATCGTCACCCAACTTTTCGATCTCTTTGTGCACCGTGTCCCGTTCTCCCATAATTAGACTATATTCCTGCAAGGCAGCGTTTCGTTCCTCGGTAAGACGTTTCATATCCTTGCTGGCTTTCATGCGCAGCACCATCGCCTGATTAATCTCCTTGACCGCCTCTTCGTGCTGCTGCTGCACCTTGGCGAGCGCTTCGCGATACTCGTTTCTCTCCCTTAAGGCAATGTCCCACTGACGAATCGCGGCGGTGCACTGCTGCTTCAGTCCGTTGCGCTCGCGAATCGCGCTATTACGTTCCTCCAAGACGCTGTCGTATTGTTTCTTGAGCCTCTTAGCTTCCTCTTGCGATAATTCTAGCTGTATTATAACACGCAATTTCGCATAAATTGTTATTATCTTAAAGTAAAACGTGTTGAAAATAACGCTATCGGATATACTTGCCTTATTAACTGCAGAGGAATGCGACGCAATCAAATCGTCGTACCGTTTTCTGAGGGAATCGTATTCGTCCTTAACCGCTTCGTATTTTCGTAACGCAGACAGATAATGTTGATTCATAGCATCGTTGCTCGCGGCATCGGTGACGAGAACATCTTGGTTCTGTATGCGCTGCAATTCCGACAGTTCCTTCTGCAGGGTCTGCACCTCCCGGTCAAGTCGTTGCTTATCGTTTGCGAGATCACTATATTTCGCCCGTAACGCGGAGCTCTCTTGGGATGTCGCTTCCAGTTGATTCATGACTGCTATATGTTGCCCGCGATAATACTCCAATTCCTTCATAGTATGCTCACACCTATATTTCATACATTTGTTTTTTTTAACGCACATGAATCATATTTATTCTAAAAGCGAAGTTTCAAGCTTTATGTGAGAAAGATGCGTGCATTTGTACGTAACTAAAAAAAATATACTTGCATGTTAAAATGAAAAATGAGATGAAAAAAGAGATGTAGCAGCAGAGAGCGAGACATAAGGTTTGAAACAAAATCAAAACAAACCGTCTTATGGTATCAGAGTGCTTATGCCTAAGCAGCTGAAGCTGATGCATCGCTTGATCACATTGAGCCTGTAAACCGTCAAATTCCGCACTACGACACTCGGAGCCACGGACCGGACTTCCAACACTGCCGTAACTTCCGCTATCCCCCTCTGGTTTAAGTGTCAATTCCAACAGCAAACACGTCAATAACATAATTGATGTAACCCAATATAAAATGTGTGCGTGAAAACAAAATACATTCTGTTTGATGTAATATGATGTAATAAATAAAAAGTAAATAAAAAAATATATATAATAAAGAGAAAAAGATTGAAGAAAAAATATGTGTTGTACACTGATCTAATTAATTTAATCATTCTTAAGCAATACATAATAGTAATAATGCGACAAAAGGAGATCTATTGGGAATTTATTGAAAAAAGATGCAATGTACATAGAGATGTATCTATATATGCACACGTATTTTTATAACTCTTGTTTAAAAATAATTCTTACCCATGTTAAGTGCACCATCTGGAAAATTAATTATAAACACCTGTATTACTTCAAGACATACATACCGATCATGTATAAAAAGGGGAAGAGAAGTGCAAACAGAAGAAAGAAGAAAAAAAGGGGAGCACAAGTAAAAGTACGAATAATAATTCGAATAGAGCGCGTTAAAATTTCACAATAAAATTTAAAAGTCTGAAATGCTTGTTACAGTAGATGGAACAACATAATCAGAGGCCTCGCTAGCTTTCACCAGGAAAGAAACCACTCTAGGCCACGCATATAAGTATATAATGTGATTCATTATTTTTCTTCAACCGTGAAAGATCAATAACAATATTCCAAATGACATAATATCTATTTTATCTTTAATCTCGTCCAATATTTATTGATAACAATATTCTTTCCTTGATGTATATTTATATATATATGAATAAATCTGTTCTGAGATGAAATAGATTTGGAAAATCATATGTTAGAAGATTCTTTAACTTACATTAAAAATAAATTAGAATTATAATTATATACAGAAAAAAAAATTCTAATTTTTTAAATTATTTTCTGAAACGAATACGCCGACATATTTCAAAAGGCGCGTGCATGCATGAGAGTCCTCGAGAGCTTCTCGCCAAGTTTAATTTTCCGATAAAAATATTTCTGCGGCGACGACGATAACGTCCTGACGTCGTAATTAAAAATACAATGACGCGCTGACGTTAGCTGAGCGTGATGAAGAGACAATATCGAGCGAGCGCGGTGGTCGTATTCTTCTACAAAGAAAAAAAGAAAAAAAAAAAAAAAAAAAAAAAAAATAGGCATCGAAAATAAAAATTGTCCCACTCACCGCTACTTCCAGCACTGTCCAAAGAGGATGCACCAGAAGCCATGGTTCTCCGTGGATGTTGAACGAGAGCGAGAGAGAGAGATAGAGTGCGAGTTGTGCGATTATCGTCTACCAATACGGGCGCTCGTCCTCGTCCGCCAGCGACCAGGTACGAAGCAGGGCAGGTATCGCCTGGAAAAGTATACACTATCGTACTTCACGCAAGAACGAGCCCTTTGTAAATTACTAAGAAGCAGCCTTCGGGATGACATTATGGCCACTATAGCGCGATGGCATGTGTATGTGCGTACACATATAGGGAGAGGGGAAAAGAGAGAGAGAGAGGGAGATATGCACCTGACGCACACACGTATTGACTAAATACGTACCTCCTCCTCCCGTTCTCGCCTTCGTCTACATCCCAACACACGTATCGCGGGACGTATCATCCAAGAGATTTCCTCATGCATCACTTCTCCCGCGCGAGTGCGCGTTTAGCGAAGGATATATAGGGAGTCGAAGGAGAGAGATGGAGAGAGAGAGAGAGATGGATTTCGCCGATGCGCACACACACAGAGATCCGACTAACTGACCGAGCAACCGAGCGCGACACACATGGGACAACGAGAGAGAGAGAGAGAGAGAGAGAGAAACAGATAAGGGGGGAGGAGGGAGGGGAAGGAAGACTATGTTTTTCGAACGGACGTAATAGATAAATCTACGCGATTGTATCCAAACTCGGGTCATCCGCGCGCCGATTTCTCGACCACCAGCCGATTTCTCGTCGAGTCGTCGTCCGCCATGTATTCCCGAATCTCGGAAGATCCGTTCTCGCCCGATTCAGTCCGTCGCGCTCGCGACGAGAAAAGTCATCGTCATCGCGGGGAGGGGAAGCGCTCCGGGAAACGGCCAGTATCATCGGCGTGATATCGATCCCTCGATCCCTCGTGTGTGTCTATCGGTGCGATGCGCGATGACGTTTGGCGAATTTTCGCGTCCGGAGACTCGCGTCTCCGGAGCTCGGCGACGATGTGACGTGTGTAGCGTACACGCGCGCAACACCGACAATACACTGGTGTCGAGGAAAATCCACCACACTCGATCGCCGCTCACTTGCCGCCGCGCCAACGGGAGGATTCAGTCTGACAGTTAGCCATCTTGCTCTCGTCCTCGCCTGCCGTGCCGTATGTCTGCGCGCGTGCCTTCCGCACGCTCTGTCTCTCTCTACACTACGTCGTAGATGTATATATATATATATATATATATATATAGATAGATATAAATCCGAATGTACAACGTAAACTGCGCGGACGGCGAGCGCCGACTGCGATCGGTCACCGAGGAACCGCTTTCAAAGCGGCGCTTTGCACCGGATCCCTGTATCCTGGAGTTATCGAAACTCAACTGTCGCCCCCTATTCTGCAATGGCGTCTTTCCGACTTCCGAGTCGTTCCGTTCGAACGGCGCATGCGCGATGGAAGAATATCGTTGCGCTTTCAGACTTCCATTCGCTGTCGCGCTCCATGCACGGTCACGTGGCCACATGACATAAGCGAAGTGGAGAGAAACGCGAAAGGGAGTTTCAATTTATGGACAAACAGCTGATCTAGAAAAGGGAAGGATGCAGAATAGAGGAGATACGTGTATATCTCGCAATATATATATATATATCTCGCAATATATATATATAGTACCCAAACAGCACAAAATATTTATAAAATATGAATAAAATATTTATCATAATAATTTGAATATTTTAATTTAAATATTTAATTTAAATATTTATAAAAATATTTTATATTTATAAAAATATTTTATATTTATAAAAATATTTTATCAATATTTTTATGATCTTATAGATTTAACAGATCAAAAAAATTTATCATAAATATCAAAAATTTTTATAAAAATATTAAAAAATATTCAATATATATAAAAATATTCAAAATATTACTATAAAATTCAACATGATAATTTTCAATTGATGATGCATGCGTAACAAAAATTTTTATTAATTAAAAATAGTAATTACATAATTATAGTCAATTGGAATGCGAGCTGCATTTAATAAAATAATAATAGTTAATTCAAATTTATTATCTAAAAAAATTATCATCTAAAAAATAATGAAAAATCAATAATCGAAATATGAAGATATATTAAATCTTGAAAAAAAAACAAATTTTTGAAAAAAAATGAGGTTTCTTTCTTTTTCTATTTCCGTAGATGATATCGTAAATCGGCCAGAATAAAAAAATTAAAATGTAAAATAGTTTCACACATATAAAAGAAATAAATATAAATTATAATTGTAGAGGAAAAACATTTTGTGTAAATGTGGTATACAAGATATCTTCCATTTATACTAAAAAAGTAAAAATTAAATATCGAATAATCCAGCTTGTTTCATCTATTATTTTGTTCCTTTATTTTTTTTTTTTTTTTTATGTAATATGTAAGCTTATATATATACATATAGACACTACTCCAATAATCAGAGCACATTTTACAGCTTTTTTCATATAACATAATTTCAGAATTGGAGCTTAGTCACATTCAGTTTGAAATATTTCCTGTAGGATTTCGTTAAATGGTTCTAATTTTTTTATTCAGTCACATTTATCCGGTGCATGTTTCCCTACATAATTGTGCTTTGAAAAGAGTTTGCAGTTTTACTGTTCGCCATGAAATGGTTAATCGCCGGATGTTGGTAAAAAACAATTGGCGCAATCGCATATACTCGCGACTTTCGCATAAATTCGTCAAAATTGTTTTGTTTCGCATTATTTTTCATTTTCACAGAATTTCGAGATGATAATTATTACATGCTCTTTTTTATTGTTCCATACAAGGATTTAGAATAGCCTGTCTGTAAATTATATACCCAGAAAGTACACAATATCTACGATAAATATTTATAAACATTTTTTACTATTTATTTTTTGAAATGTATAAATATTTTATACATATTTTGTATATATTAAGGAAAGAAATCATAAAAACTTTATTCGAATTTTAAATTATTAAAATATAGATTAAATATTTTATATTAATATTAATATTACTATAATTTTATATTAATATTCTATATAGAGTAAAAAATAAATATTTATAATATTTTGTAAAAATTTCTTAATATTTTTATAAATATTTTTATGATATTTATAAATCTTTATAATCTGTTAAATCTAGAGATAAAAATATTTATGAAATATTTTGATAAATATTTATAAAATATTCAAATAATTCTAAATTTCACTTACAATATTTTATAAATATTGTGTGCTGCCTGGGTGTAATGCATAATCATTTTCACATTTTGCGCCAATTGTTTGGCAATAGAAGTTTAATGATCGATAGACTTTCAAACAATTTTCTGAAACAGTTTTCACACATTTGGTCCAAGTTTCTCGAAGAGTTAGGAAACGTAGAGTCCTGATTCTAAGTAGATGCAATCTCCAGTGTAACAATGACTCCATTGAAAGAGTTACGTTAACATTCTCCATGTATGCGTATATACGTACATTTTTTTTATGCAGGTCGCGATATATATATATATATATATATATATATATATATATATATAAGAATTATAGTTTTTTAGATGCGCAATCGCGAAAGAGAAGCGCTTTACGTATTTGAGAGCATGGACGTGTATATTCCATCATTCTATATCGTTGACATTTTCTAAGACATTTGAGTAAATTGAAGTACTTTGAGTATTTGTGTCAGTGTCATAGGAAATATATATATATACATTCTTCGGAGATTAGATGTAGAGACAGAGATGAATGATTATAATGTCAGAGATACAAAATATATTTATATATCTGTAGCAATAGTTCTCTCTCTCTCTCTCTCTCCTTTCCTATCTTTTCTTCTTGTTCTTTTCGCTTTTAATAATATATATATATATAATATTATGAAAATCTCTCTATAATATAGATAATCTTTCTTTGACTCTTTGCAAGGCCAGCATAAAAATCACACTACAGAGTGACGAAACTTAAGTCTCTCGAGATGTTAGACGATCTCTATAATTAAACGCAATTCTCGATGTATATTCAAATTAAGTCCTTCTCTAAATTCCTCGACGAGTCGTAATATAATTTTCTTTAAATATCTAACAGTTATAGTTAGCGAGAACGCATTTCCGAAAATATTCAAATCATATAATCTATAATAATAATAATGTCCACAACGATAATCACATTTTTTTTTGTCTACGCAAATAAAGATCCTTGTCCAGTTGACCTTCTTATCGTGGCAAAACATTCCTACTTTGGATGATGAGCTCAAGATTTTCAATTTGCAGAAAATTTCTAAATTTTTTTTTTTATTTATTTAACATGACATACGGGAAGGCTCAATTATATTAACAAGTAAATTTATTATTTTAAGAAATTGGTTTTTTATTTTGTGTAAAGGACGATTCTCTAACTGGACAAGGAGATATAATGTGCGTTCTCGTTTGTAGACTCGATCGATACTCGGTCGATTTTCCAGTGTTCTTTGGCTTATCTCTCACTTATCTCGGATATTATCTTCGTCAAGTATATCGCGATCGAATATAACATCAACAATCGATCGAAACAGAGATCGCGTATATTATTTTATAGATTAACGACGCTTTAATCTTGTACATTTTTAATTCAACATACTTCGAAAAATTTACAGATTAATTTTTTCCTCTTTCTCAAAATAATATATCTTGTAACTAAAAAATATCCAAATAAATCATTGTACAATGATGTATAGGATATTTTAAAATCACTATTAATGTCCTTTTAATGACAGTTTTTATCATTATGCAAGAAAAGTTTTTTTTCAATTTAGAAATTCAGAGATCACGTCTTTGCAACTTTCCAAAATACATGGTTTTTTTTACAATATATCTTTATCACTGGATTTAAATCAAAATTGTATGAAAATAAATTTCCCTTCTAGATTTTACTAAGGAATGTAGTTTTATTATTAATTTGGCTTGTAATTCGAAAATTACCATTTTGAAATTTTCGCCAAGAAAAAATCGTGTTTAAATTGTCAAAAGTTCTATCATTAAATGGATATTTAGTCGTTTTCGAAGATCCATATAAAAATTTACTTCATTGGTGCTAATTTAATCGGTATTTCGACTAATGAATGTACAACACAAGCGCAAAATATCGATTTGGAAAGTATAATTTCTTTTTAAAATTTCTCCTCTTTAACATTGCTACAACTTCAATTGGAATGTTGGTTTTAGTATAAATTTGTATCTGAAGTACTGCGCTTTAGCATCTGCAATTATTACAGGTACATATTGGTTTTGCCTTCTCTTCCTCGTATCATTATAAAGTTCGTAAAACTATCAAAAAAGATATATTTCACCTTTTTTTTCCTGTGACTTTTCTCTCATTTTAATAGACAAAGGTTTTATATTTTTACGTAACAAAACCTAATATTTTTTTTTCCTTTTGCTATGGATTATTGATACTACAGCGGCAGTATATCAGAAGTCGTATTTTTCAGTTTTGAAGTGTCATTAGTACAATTACGTTTTGTAAGCAGTAAAATGGATGTGTGTATTCTCGAAAGAGAAATGTCGAGGCGTACAGGCAGTGATATATAAATGTAGTATTTCGTCAAAGTATCTAAGTAAAAATATTTATATTTTTTTTTTAATTGAAAATACATTAGACAAAATAAACTTGTATTTAATTTTGGGCAACAATTATGGAAAGTGGGAAAATAAGGAGAATGAGGAAGAAAATAAAAAGAAAATTGTGAATTTTTTACTACATTAAACTTTGGTATTATATATGAGTGAACGTCGTTGTTCCTCCTCTTTGTGCCGGTCTGCTTAGCGCCTTTGAATGTTTGCCTATATCAATGATTATTTACAAAGATCATACAAAGTACAGCGTAATCAAAGTTAATAAAAGTAATAATAATAATGGTAAGAATCGTATTAATACTAGTCGTAAAAGATAACAGAAGAATTCGACGTTTGTCGACCAAAAGCAAATACAAAATACTTAACTTAAGCGGTGAATGAGAACGCACCTTTTGCTTGCGTGTGCAAAGAAAAACAAAAATGTCTATACTTTGTGAAAATATGTGATGCATATACTTAAATAATTTGGTGCTGTGCGCAATTGTTTAAAAATGGTTAGACACCCCAGTTGCTGCTAAAACTAGCATGCGGGGATAGCGTTTTATTAAGGACGATTAAACCTCGTAGAGGTATTCTCTATAAAACTATTCTCTGATATCTAATACTAGGAAATTAGTAAACGGATAAATGTGTCGGGTAAGTCTACCGTGACAAATACTGTTAACAAACTAGCGATACATATTTTCCTTTCTATAATCGCGATGACGAAATATCGCTCATGTAAGCTCGCATTGTCCAATTTTGAAAGAAATTTTTCACAATAGTTTTCAATATCTGCGCAATCTCTATGGAAGAATAAGCGGGAGTTATATATCGTTAGTTTTCTAACACGTAATCGATATACAGATATTACGCCTCTCTCGATGACCCCTGGTAATTTTTGTCTTTTCTAAATGTCGAGAATATTGAATTTCTGCGTTTCTAAAACAATTAATATTTCAATTATTTCTACTGTTTCTTTTCACACATGTCCATGTATGTATATTGACTACGAGTGGTCAACTTAAGTCTACTAATAAATTAATAGATAAATATTTTCTTTTACACACGTATGTGTCTTATATAAGTCAAACAATAGTTTCAACAATCTTGAATTTACTGCAAGTATCCCGAAGACGCTTCGTTCACTGTACACAACTTTTTGCAAGATTTTCGCTAATTCTATTACTTCATATATGACTTATATAGAACTTGTACCGATTTCTACCTACAAGAAAGAAGGCTTAATTTAATTTACGATTAATCTTTACGCTAGTATTTAGTTGCAAACTCTACATGCTTTTATAAAGCACTAACGGTAGACCTTTGGAAGTGATGAACAATTCCTGATGAATGGAAGGTACGTAGTGTTTAAGTATCGAGATTTGTCAAGCGTCGGAAAGATATATTTTAATTAATATCCTTCAGATTGGCATTTCGCATGTTGATTAATCTCGATATCGGGCTGTACGCGAAAGTAATAAAACAAGTAACATGCATGCGAAGCTGGGTGTTGCGACAGATTTCTAATAAAGACAAGAATTATTTCGCGCATTGAAGATAATTTCCCGAAATATACGCAGTATTTGATAGCAAGGACCTTTCCATCTCGCAATCGCACCTTAATACGCATCCGCATTCGCGGGCTCTCTACACGGTGGACGTTTGCTGGTTATTGTTCTCCAGCGGAATGCTGGTAGAACACTCCTTCAACATCGCTCGCAGCCGTAGAATCTCTTTGGACGCCGCCGCTAAATCGGATTCCAATTGCAGTTCCTTTTCTCGACGACGTTTCAGTTCACGTTGACATGTCTGTGATATAAATTATATAATCAAAATTTTTTCTTTCATCGCAATCTTTTTTCTCTACAATTTAAGTATAAAGTTTTTAATTTGATCTATTTCTCTGTTACTTACCACATTTTGTCGTAATAAATCCAGTTTGTCGCACTTGAGCCTGGTGACTTCCATTCTTAGAGTATCGTTCTCCACGATCCCATCCTTGCTCGTACACCTGGCGGTATCGTGAGTCTCTGCAGAGCTCATGGATTCGAGGCCTGTGTCGCTATCGGGATATACGGCCTGATCGAGCTCAAGTTCGCTGTTGAGCGAACTGTCATCGCTCTCCGAGATCACTCGTTGCGTCACCTCCGTCGCCGCCGTTTTTTCCTGCGTGCGCAGATTCTCGTGCGTTAATCGCTGCACCGTTGTCGCTGATGCCGGTGCCGGGCTCTTGTCGACGATAGTGGCGTCACTATCGAGGCAAACAATACTAGTACTCTGCTGCGATTCCCTGCGATCGTATTCGTCTTGCTGCAACGTTGCTAGACTGCTATCCTGATTGTCAGTATTGGACAAACTGCTATCTTGGCTGCCGAGACTGCCGCGTTCCGAGTCCCTCCTCAATGTTAGATCCGGTGAACCGAGAGGACTGGATGGTTCCACCGAGCGCTTGCTGCTACCACTTACCTAAATACACAAAAATATATTTTTTAATCTGTCTCAGCTTTTTGTTTTCTTATATATTAAGTTTATATTTATGGTTGATATGTTACTATAAACTGTTGTCTGGACTTCTTTTTTCATGTTCATAATCGATTGATTCGAAAGAATTTTATTCCACAGCATGTAACGAATGCGTTTTCATCCACTCATTCTGTCATTTACTCACCTTTATGGCGGTCGACTGCCGATTGCTCGGTGGACTGGGCTCCGTCTGTTGACCCTTCTTTGCCAATTGCTGCGGTACACTCTCCGTCGACGCGTTCCTCACGCGCGAAATCAGCGCTTTGCGTACAGTGTCGATGAATCGCGAACCACTGCTCCCCGAAGCGGATACATCACTCGTCGTTGGACTCACCGGACAGATAGTTAAACCGGAGTTTCCTAGGCCGATCGGACCGCCAAGAAATTCACCCGTTTTAGTCTGCAATTCCTCCGTTAGGGATTCCAACAAGGCCGATCTAGTTCGTAGCTGAAAATTGTATACGGTTAACTTATTTGATGAACAGTGTTTCTCTTCACATTTTTAGAAAGTTATCGCAACAGTAACGCGAGAATACCGACGCTATCCGATTACGCAGGACAAAGGTAACAGGAAGACCTTCAAAACGGAAAGACTTACCTCCAACTTGGAAAACTTCTCAGCTTTGTACGCGGCGTTCTCGGCGTTTACGAGCTTCGTGAGCAGGAACTCTTTGAACTCGACACCTCTGAGAAAGACGGCAGGTGTCGGCAAGGTTGGACCGAACCAGGGAACGTCGTCGCGTGCTGTCACACTGACTTTGTACCTTTATGTAAAGTTAAATCCAATTATTATTTATTGCTACAATTATTGCATTAATTGAAAGCAACTTCAAAAGATATTTAGATAAATGATTCGATAATTGATTGACCGTTTGCCAAAGCTTCGGCGACAGAGCACAGGCAGCGTGTAGAAAGAGCAACTATGAATCTAAGAATATACCTCGTATTAGGAGTGCAGGGGTCGATGACTTGTACGACGATAAAGGCGTGCAAGAAGTGGCTGGCAATCATGTCCGGACTGAAGGGCGTTGGTTCCTCCTGGAATATGATGGCGACGATGTCGTTACCGATATGCCGTTTACGCTGCAACTGTTGCGAGTCGCCTGGACTGTACGGTAGCAACGAGGCCACATGAAACAGCACCTCTCGACCCCGGAATACTTCGTATACGGCCGAATCGCCGGTCTGCCCATGTCGAGTGTCCAATCCACCGCGATAACTGAAATACCATCGAGTTAGAAAAGCAAAAAAAAAAAAAAAAGAAAACAAAAAAGTAGAAAAACAAAAATTTTATCTTGTTATGCAATCAAAACATTCATTTGACGAATATTCGAGATAAAGTTAGGAATTTTTTTATTATCGATTCTTTGCAATCCTATAACGATTTTATGTGTTTTCTCCAATAAAAAATTTAATATATTAAAAAAAAAAAAAATCCTGAAAAAATAATTGTACCCCTTGTGATCCTTCAGATCGATCTTCTGACCGAGCAAATCGAGAAACTCTTGGAAGGCCGGCGTGATTTGCCGATTGCCAAAGAGTTGCTCTTCGGTGACCTGGCCAGCTCGTTGATGTAGAACGCCGAACTTGAACCTGGAGACCAGGGCATGCTCGTCGTATCGAGCGATCAGGGTACCGGCTCCGGGACACATGACCGGCATCAAAGGGCTCACGTTCAAGGACTCGTTGATCGCCTGTGAACAATTGTTCTTCGATAAGAAGAATGATAATACACGTGAATGCGTAATCGACGATTAAATTATTATGAAAAAAGCGAGGCAAGGTCTTTCCTGTATTTTATCGGCGAATGGCATATGCTTTTCTCTGTCTTTCCTTTTCTCCTTTTCACTTCCTCCCACTGCGCGATCGCACACATAACAGCCGAGAGATAAAGTATGTACACATACGAACGTTAAATAATTCAGTCTGTTTATGCGTTTTTTGCGCACTGGCGGAATATATGACTCAAGGTCAGATATAGCCTCTCCAGTCGATCGGAACTAATGATTTTTTAATAGTCTTTTGTTATATTTAACAGTCTTTATCTTTTGTATTTTTACAGGCAGTATAAAACAAAATGTGACACAAGCAGGGCAAGTAAAATTAATATTTATATTTTTTCAATATATCCATTATTTTTAATAAAAATTCGCACTTTCAAATAATCACAAAAAACTCTTTCACAACTATTCTTTCAGATTTAATTTTAATTTAATTTAAATTCTTCTTTCAGAATTTAATTTTTATTTGATTTTTTAGCTAATATTTAATTTTCTTTTAAATTTCAATTTAATAGTTATGTTGATTAATTGATGATTTGTATACGTATAAATTTCGAAAATTCTGTAAATTTTTAAATTTATCCTTTATAATTATTGAGTTTTCTCTTCCTCTTTACTTTTTACATTTCTTTATATTTCATAGTTTTTTTTTTTTTTTTTTTTTAGGTATTTAGATAAGAAAAAGTCTGCAGGTGCGATTACAAGTTGCGTAGCTCATCCAGCTGTAGTTAATTATTCAAACACACAGGTATCGCTTACAGGCGAAACTCTCATCGTCGAGTTCACTCCTCGCTGCGACGTATTCGATCGCACGAGTCGATTGTTTGATCTTAAAACAACTTTGAAAAACTGGGCCTATAGTAAACGTTTCACACACCGCTCGTGTATTAATATCGCTCTCCATAAACACAGCGCGATTGTTGGCTCAGGAGTTTCTTATTATCTCTTCAAACATATAGGTAATCGAGTATATCGCCCGTCCCGAGTGCGCCACCCGGTATAAGCAACGTCTCCGATACGTAAACAGCGCATGATATATTGCACAATAGCTCGAAGTAAACGAAGCATCGTTCTTTCCAAGAGTTTCTCTCTGGTCGCAGGTTTTAGAAATTGGAACAGCCTTTCGAAAAAAAACTCTGTATCTTTAAATTATATTTGATTTAAATTTTGCGAGTTATATCTTTTTATTTATTTATTTTAATTAATTTTTAATTAAAATTTTTAATTTTTAATTATTTTTCAATTTTTAATTTATAATTAATTTATAATTATTTTTAATTTAAATATTTATTTATTTTAATTATTTTTATACAAAAATAATTAAAATAAAATAAAATTATTTATTTAATTATTTTTCTATAAAAATAATTTAAATAAAAAAAACAAAAAAGATCCTGAAAATAAGAATTTTAATTATGACATTTTATAATTAACAATATAATATAATTTTACATATATTGTTGTACATTAATCCTTCTTAGAATTTCCGACAAATTTACATGTGTGCTTCCCGAAACATTTTAATCCGAATTTTATCGCGTGACGTTTCGACTTTCAAGGATCATTGTTGTAAGTGAACGACCATCGCCATTACCTTGACCATTTTCGTCGGCGTAGGATTTGGATTGAGATTCGAGGCGGGGACCAGGTCGTGCGTCGATCCCGCTCGCAATCGCAGCAAAACCCGCCAATGTTCCTGTCCGGCGACCGTCTCGGCCTTCACCGAGACCAGGACCGGGCCGTTCTCACCGTCCCTTCCCACGAAGTTCACATGTTCCTGCGGATAAGAAAAAGAAGCCAAGGCGATAAGACGCGTATTTCACGCTCGTGCGGGACAATTATGGCAGCAATTAGTCACGGTTTCCGGTACCTTTATTAGAAACCACACGTCATGTCACACAAGAATCGCTGAAAAGTTAGAAAAGTCATGGAAAACAGATTGCAGATTGATGTATTAAGAGCTCACTCTGCTCTACTAATATCAAAAATTGATAAAATGTCATAAAAATTAATTGACTTCTGACATTTCTGACAAAATTAATTTCTAACATTTTTTTTTTTTTTTTAATTCCTAAAAATCATCAATTTTTCACATTGAACCCCTTTAAGGAAGCTTCGGCTCAAAATAAAGATTAATAAAACAAAAACTGACTTTTGCAAGTTTCCTCTTCAACGTCACAAATTTATTAAAAAATTCAAGATTTTCAAAATTCTCATAAATATTTTCTATAATTTTACATGGTGTTTATTCAAAGAGATCCCGTAAAAATTTCCTGATCTTTCAGATATTTTTGTTCAAAAAATTCCAGGTAAAGAGAATATTTTAAAGACTTTTTTATGCAATTTTCAAAAATAATTTTTTTTATTGTATGCGTTTTCTAATGCTTTTCATTCATACAAAGGAAAAACACAAAGCCACTTAAATTTTAAGTGTACAACTGTACTGAAAAAACTAATTAGTTTTCTTAAAATTAAGATAAAAACTTTTAACTTGTGTAACATTTTTATTTTTTTATCAGTAAAAATTTAAAATTAAAATAAAAAATATGCATTGCATATTTAATATTTTATTAAGACATTGAATATACAGGGTGTTTCGGGTCAGGTTAGAGAAACTTCAGGAACTTTTTTGTTCCAAATTTAATTTCCTATAAAATTCTGAAGTTTCCTATTTTCTATAAAATCCTGAAGTTTTCTTTAACCTGATCTCAAACACCCTGTATAAACAGAAATAAATATATGTATATTTTAAACACACATAATTCATAATTTAGCTTATCGGCGGATTGCTTACAGTATAAAAAAGAATTATTAAAGAGAAAATTTGTTTAAAAATTGCCTGATGTGAGTCCCAAGAAAATTCCACGAGATTCCCTGATTTTTCCAGATATAAAAAAAATCCCCGAGTACCCCTCGGGGTTTTCCTCGTTTTTCCAGAAAGTAGAAACCTTGTTTTAGCATAAAAAAAAAAATCTAAAAACATGTCCTCTTCAAACTTCGTTTATCGTAAAATTCGACGAAGTAGAAATCATATCAGTTGGACGGAAAAAAAATATCCTCGTGTATGATTGACGAACGACGTTGCAATGCGCTCTGAGTGCGACTGACATTAGAACAATTACGGTAATTCACGCGTTCCGGATTCAATTAGACATTACGAAATTGCTGCGAGTCAAATAAGCGTGCGTATATAGGTGATTGCGGCCCTGAAACGCCACCGTATTACGCAGTAACGCGCTTTTACTATTATTAGTTAGCGCGATTTTGCGCACTTTGTATACACGGTGTCTCGCGCGAGAACGTAATCGAGGACAACTCGATTATGTAAAGAGCGAGTTTATGGGGAGGTTTATCGGCCTGTCGGCAGATCTCCTCGTGGGATCGTCCTAACGTCAAATGTAGGTCAGCGATAAATGATGCGGATGTGTGCGATATGGCAAGTTCAAATCGTCGATATCGACCTATTATATAAGCAAAGCAAGCTGTGTACAGGGAAACTTAAGGCTTTTTTTTTTTTTTTTTTTTTTTTTTTTTTTTTTCTCCCCACTTCTTTTCCCTTCTTTTTCCCC